>BDJD01005329.1:4829-20105 GCA_002564525.1 Rosa multiflora
TAACCATTTAATGGTAATGCTAACTGAAATTAATATATATATGGATGGTAGGATTACTAAGAAAAACTCCAAGATGCCAGCCAATTCTAAGCAGAGCTGCAGGGGAGAAAGAAGGTCTTTGAAAGCTGTGCATCCATGTATTGGTCCCTGAGGAGTTTAAAAGGAATCAGAAAAATTGGTTTCATCTGGATCCTCAAGGACAAGCCATTTGGCCCATGTAGCAAAATTTTCTTCGAGCTTGTTTGGTTTCATTATTCGTGGTTCCACTCTTCTTTACTTGCCTATAGCCAGGGAGGGAGGAAGTCTGCATTAATATGGACACAACCCTTCAAACCACCCTCAGCATCATGAGATCAGCAGCTGATGTCTTCCAAGTCATACATAATGTTATGAAGTTCCACAGAGCTTGTGCAGCACCTTCAAAATAGATGGTACTTTGGAAAGGAGAGTTGTTGACAGAACCTTCGAAGATTGCATTATTAAGGTACATTTGCAAAGACTTCCGGCTAGACCTGTATCAGTAGTATGTAGCTAGCACATTTTTGTTTATTCAGGTCTATGTTTTGTGTGCTAAGATATGTGAGCTAGCTATGAGCCTTTAACAATGGATGCATCACAGAGAGCTAACTACCTCCAGAGATACCGCAATTCATAAGGGAACATAAACATTACAGGTTATTGGCTACAAGAGGTATACTACTCAATACCTCGAGTGCCACCTTTGTTATTTTCTATTCAAACGGGTGCTCATACTCAATGCCTCACACCTAGTTCACGTTTTTTTACTTAGGTCAAGTCATATTCAGTTTTCGCCAATGTTATTGTCAAATCATGAATCTTGCATTTGTGCTCAGTCTCATGCTTTAATCTGCAGGGTCATGCTGGGTCTCGGAGAGTATCAGTGGCAGGGTTGCTAGTAAGCATGCAATAACTTCCCCCATGGTTGGACTATTTGGATGCATCTCACCATTTCATTGTTTGAATTAGTCATCAACATGGGATTTCTCAACTCTGAAGTCTCCCCTGCCCTCCATTTGTGCCATGCCTGCATAATTTTGTGTATATTCAGAAACAAAATCAGACAGTATTACTCTTATAATTAATCACTTTTAGCGATAGCCCCGCACATAAAAGGACATAAAGTCAAACCTCTTGTGTCACTTACATTACTTACAAGATCCTCTTCATTTTCTTCGCGGCAAAAATAACTATTTTTTTCTCTGCGTATATATTCTGGAGTAATATATCTGCTGCATCTCAACAAAAATAAGATCAACTTTAATAAAAGTGTCAATTTTAAAGCCTTAACGAATTTTCTTTGTAGAAAAAGTTAGTGTTAGTGCCACAAGTATATATGTTGATGATGACATTTTTATGGCACCCTAATTAGCTCAACTTTACACCTCTAATTAGACAAGTGATCACTGATGACCCGATGGGTACCCACTGTTTTTGTTCTATATGAGACTTGTCAAAGAGATGCAATGCCGTCCCAAAGATTCTAAGCTCTAGTGGTCAAATGCAGCTACATGAGCTCACTTTGTTGACTAGCTAGCTAGTTCATCAAAGCACGAAGGCCAATGAAGCTGCACGTATTTGCAAGTTTAAGGTTTGAGAAGCAAAATGACACAACCACCAGATTCAACAGAAGCAGCAGAGGAAGAAAGGCAGCAAGTAGAAGAAGTAGAAGAGGCAGAAGAATCAAAACATGGCAAAGGGACATGGAAGCACGCAGCGTTTCATGTGGCCACAACGATTGCCACACCTGCTGCCTATGCTCCTCTGCCTTTTGCTCTCGCTTCTCTTGGTTGGCCTCTCGGTAATTACATAATTCTACTTGTACCTTTCTGATTCATAAAGAAGTTATCTCTAGTAATTAATTGATTGGGGGGTTCAGGGGTAAGCAGCTTGGTAGGTGCAACACTGGCCACATGGTATTCTAGTCTGCTTATCGCTTCTCTGTGGAAGTGGAATGGGAAGAAACATGTTACCTATCGCCACCTTGCCCAAAGCATTTTCGGTACACTTTCAACAACTTATCTATCTGCCACTCTAATCAGCATGCATCGTATACCATGACAGCATGACTCTCGAAAGCGCCTTTAGTTATTCTGAAAGCATTTTTACTTATAGGTGCTTGTAATAAAAATGCTTTTCACAACAGCAGTATCAAAATGCCTTTGTTTTGGTCACTTTACAGTTTACACAACAGTAAACATGCTATGTTAATTGACACGTCTTTGTTTTCACGTTCTTAAAGGGTTCTGGGGTTATTGGTCTATTGCATTTTTTCAGCAGGTAGCTTCAATAGGCAATAACATTGCCATTCAAATTGCAGCTGGGAGTAGCCTTAAGGTTAGTCAACCAACTCTTCAAGTCTAGCTTCAGTTTATTTACTGTAGTGCGCTTATTTCGGGCACCACAAGGTTACACAAATTGAAGGTATCAGTACTGAAAATTCGGTATCAGCAAGTGACCATTTCCTTCGGTAGAGAAAGGAACTGAATATATATCCCTTGGCTATTTCTCATGCAGGCTGTTTACAAGTATTATCACAAGGATGGTGACTTAACTCTGCAACATTTTGTTATTTTCTTTGGGGTCTTTGAGCTCTTTCTCTCTCAGCTCCCTGATATACACTCCTTAAGATGGGTAAATGCCTTGTGCACTTTCAGCACAATTGGCTTTGCTGCTACAACCATTGGTGTCACAATTTATAATGGTATATATATAGATGCTTCTTTAGTCCTGTACATCATATATACAGACACCATATATACTACTAGTCTATCAAATTAATTGCTTCTTTGAAATCTGACTTCATTTCATTACAGGGAAAAAGATTGACAGAAAATCAATCAGTTACGGTTTAGATGGAAGCTCATCATCCAAAGTCTTTAGAGCCTTCAATGCTCTCGGAGCAATTGCCTTTTCCTTTGGAGATGCAATGCTTCCAGAGATACAGGTTATCCATACAGACATTTCTCATTTACCAATTTTCAGTGTTGAAGTAAGGGCGTAAGGCTAATGATCATTTTGTTTGTCGAATATGGGCCATTTAATTTTGCTTTACCAGAACACTGTGAGAGAACCTGCAAAGAAAAATGTGTACAAAGGTGTATCAGCAGCTTATGGTATCATAGTGTTGAGTTACTGGCAATTGGCCTTCACTGGGTACTGGGCTTTTGGGTCACAAGTTGAGCCTTACATCTTGTCTTCACTTACTGTTCCTCAATGGACTATTGTCATGGCCAATCTTTTTGCTGTCATACAAATATCAGGATGCTTTCAGGTACCCTGCTTCTCAGATACTAACATAAATACTTAAATCTCTTGTAAGATATCTGCTGACTTATTAGGTTCGAAGATTGACTTATAGTTGAACAACATAACGTCGCACTTACTGTAGTGTACTCGGTTTTCTTAGATATACTGCAGGCCAACATATGCCTACTTCGAGGAGAGACTGTTGTCTAATGAAACTGCCACAAGTCGTTCCTCACTAAGAAACAAGCTAGTTCGTCTTGTTTGTACCTCCATGTATATGCTACTTATTACACTAGTTGCAGCAGCCATGCCATTCTTTGGGGATTTTGTGGCAATATGCGGAGCAATTGGGTTCACACCACTGGACTTTGTGTTCCCTGCTATGGCATATCTAAAAGCTAGAAGAAGACGGCACCAAAACACCAAAATGTATCTGTCTTTGCTACTTCTTAACTTTGCTATAGTGGTTTGGTTCTCGGCTGTTGCAGTGTTCGGTTGCATTGGGGCAGTCAAGTTTATTGTGGAAGATGTCAAGACTTATAAGTTCTTTCATGATATGTGAGATCTGCTTTGCAAGACTGGCGAGTTCTTGCAGCAGTCATATGACTTGTACTCTGCTAGTCTCGGGTATGAAATGCAAATATTGCAGGAAGAAAATGTAGACTGCAAGTACCAGTGCCTTTGCCACTATTTATTGGTTATATATGGCAATGTAGCTCAATGCTTTATGATGGCTTTCAGGTTCTGCGCCTTTCTCCTAATAACTATTGATTATATGTTCTGTTGAAGCTAACGAAGTTGCTTCGATTAAACTGCCTTAAGGGCGTCATTAGATCAATTGGTAAATTGTCAAATAAACTTTGTTGGTATTTTCCACATGTAGATACGAGTTATAGGAACATAAAAACATTTAAGTTTTGTGTGATTATGAGATAGAGCTCGAATTTCATATTCAAGTTTTTTCGTTTTTAGACAACGATCAATATATTAAATGAAACTGAAAGCACAATGGGTAGATGCAAAAAATGCATCAAATATAAAGCACTAAAGCAAAACTAGATGCATAAGCACATCTAATTCTAAAAGTAATAAGATCATAACCATATGTCAAAAGACATCGAATAATGCATTGTGTTAGTCAAGCGAGCAGTGAAGATTGGAATTGTAATAGTAATCGTAACTGTAACCAGATAGATACACCTGTTTCTGTCCAATACGGAAAAAGAAAATTTCCAACACTAGCAAGAGCTTGCTAGGTGCTCGCAAGCAACACTTCGACTGGTAGATCAGGCAAGAGGTCACGTTCTAAAATTATTAGGTTAGAGTAAGGCCATCTCCAACTAGAAGGGCTAAAAATAGCCCTGTTTAGCCCTAAATTCTGCACTATTCATCGATGTGACATCTACCATCTCCAACCCGTCAAGACTAAATTATAGCCCTAAAATATATTTTAACATTTTGGATATTATATATATATATATATATGTTCTTATTTTTTATTAGCAATTTACTTATAGTAATTGAAATCTGTTTTAGTGAAACAATATTTGAGAGAGAATTGTTGTGTGTTTTCATTGATAATAGGGACCTCTTTATATAGAGGATTATAATGCATAGAATCCGAATCATACAAGGATCATACATTGAATAGGAATATCTAGATCCTTCTAATTAAACTCTATTACCACTAGATCAAGTAACCTAGGGTTTGGGTCAGACACACAAATAAGGATTTACTTGAACACTCCCCCTTGTGTCGCCCAAAAGCGGTGCTTCTCTTGTTGCCTCGCTAAAAAACCTTGTTGAGTAACAAAAACCCAGTGGGACAAAAACAACCTCAATCGAAGGGGAAAAAGAGCACAACACACCCTTCACGTTTCAAGACCATACATGTAGACACCTCCCCCTGATGACTACGGTCATTGGAGTTTGGATAACTTCCGCAAACGATGCTAGTTTCTCTAAAGTGGAATTTAGGCAATGACTTAGTGAGCAAGTCTATCATACTGTCCTCAGATTGAACCTAGTTCACTTTGATCTTGAGGAAAGTCTGTTGTTGCTAATTATTCTTGGTGTTGTCGCTTTTGATGTAGCCTTACTTCATCAATTTGTTCAAAACAAGCAGCATTACCTAAATGCTCATAGGCTTATCTGTGGTAGACTTCAAACCACAATTGTTTGAACATGCGTAATTATGGATCCAATCCATAAACATTCACGAACCACTTCATGAAGAGCAATGATCTCTGCATTGTTCGAAGATATAGAGACTAGGGTTTGTTCTGTAGACCTCCAAGATGTCATAGTCTTTACCCATGGTGAACACTTAACCAGTTTGGGAATTACCTTTGTATGGATCAAAGAGATACCCAATATCAGCAAAACCTTCCAAAACACATGTCGTTTTGGGATGGGGATAGTGGACACAGGCCAGTGTTGGCGGCGATCGTGGTGTGATGGGTCAAATCCATCATATCTCTATAGGGATAAAACAAGCCCATATCAATAGTACATCTCAAGTACTGAAAGATATCTTTTACACCAATCCAATGACATCGCGTTGGCGCGAAGCTATATCTAGCTAACAAGTTCACTGCAAATGAGATGTCCGGTCTTGTGCATTCAGCTGAGTACAATAATGCGCCTATTGTACTCAAGTAAGGCACTTCTGCCTCTAGCTCATCTTCGTCATCATCCTTCAGACGAAGATGATCTTTTTCAGGATCAAGACTATAGACGATCATGGGGGTGCTTGAAGGCTTGACCATGTCAAAATGCCTAAGCATCTATCAATACGATGCTCAAGTTCCAAACTGAGATATAATTGTGTTCTCCCAAAATCTTTCATCTCAAATTCGGATTTCAAGTGTTCAGCGGTTTCACTTAACTCTTTAAGGGCTTCCAATGAAGATCATGTCCAACATGAACCCCGATAAAATCTGAAACTTGTTATAGAAACGCGCGGACATATCCCTTCCAAATCAAGTAGTCATTTTAGTGAGCGTTTCAACCTCTTTGTAAACGCGCTCCGTGGTCTAGAGCCACTTGACTTGGGTAAATGAAGTTCACCATAAACCTTCATGTACATTCCGCATCTAGATCCCTATATAGAGATACGTAGTGGCCACATTTGTAAGCTGCATGTTCAGTTATTCGGAAACTACCAAACTGATAGGGTAATGGAGTGCAATGACATCCATTACGAGAGAATATGTCTCATCGTATTCAATTCCAGGGCATTTTGTGAGAAGCCTTATGCCATAAGGCGAGATTACTATATATTTTTCTCATCACGCTTTTTAACGAAGACCTATTAGTCAACAGGTTTTATGTTAGGAGGTGTTGACATCACTGGCTTAAAAACCTTCCTCTTTGTTAGAGAATCCAACTTAACCTGGATCGCATCTTTCCATTTAGGCCAAATTTATCTACGTTGGTATTCATTCATCTATTGAGCATGGTTCGATATCATCGGACTCAACAAACTTATGCGCAACAAAATGCGCAACTACATCATCAATGGAGTTTCTATCCCACGTCTCATGTACAGTAGTGTAATTTTCATAGAGCTCTATATTATCAGGAATATGTTCTGAACGATAACCATAACCCGAAATATTCTAATGAGACGGATTTTGAGTCTTGATGATCAAAGGATTGGAATGTGCCAAAGTATCCTTGAAACCCACGGCCTCTCACGCATCCTAGCTGGGGCCATGGCCTATAACGCTAGAGTGCCACTCTCTTTGGCGTTGCCGCCATGGCTATTTCCGTGTAGGGTGGCGCTACGTCTTCTTGTAGAGACGTCCATCCTTGCAGACATGTTTGCAGCATATCGTCACTTTAACAGGGATAGAGATGAGACATAGTGGGGATAGACTACGACAATTCCTGGTGTTCCTGTTGAATATTTGTGTTCTTATCTCCCCTTAACGACTGGAAGACTGTCTCATCAAAGTGACATCTGCAAATCTAGCGATAAGGAGATCGCCTAGCAATGGCATTAAGTGGCGGACGATTGTTGGAATCTCAAATCCAACGTAGTTGCCCATTCGTCTATAAGGACCCATCATAGAGCGTTGTGGCGGCGCAACTGGCACATAAATGGCACACTCAAATATGCATAAGTACGATACTTGTACCTAGTTACTAGCTGTAACGTGGAGGTAGATTGAGTGGCAGTGGGTCGTAGACGAATTAGCATAGCTGCATGCTATATTGCATCACTCCAATCAAATATAAGGAGATTGGTGCGCATTACCAATGTCCGGACTACCATCGTAGTCGTTTCCGCGAGACCATTTAGGTGTGTTCATGAGAATATAATGTCCAACATCAGTCCCAATGTAATAACCATCGAAAGTCTTCAATGTAAACTCTCTAGCAATGTCAAATCCAATTGACTGAATAGGATGATTCGGGGAGTAAGCCTGTTGTCATATGATGTTTACTAGGAGTGTAGCATAAGTAGCATTACAAGTGGACAGTGGCACAACACATGACCAGCGTGTTTGCGTGTCAACCAATATCATGAGATATTTAAACGTCCGCAAGTTGGTTGAACTAGTCCATAAAATCCCCACGGATTCTATGTAAGAATAGAATGAGTATTTTTATATCCTTTGCATAGGACAGTCTCAGTCCTAATTTCCCTAAGGAACGGGCTTTGTAAAAAGAGCGAGAGGCTTTAAAAGCAACCAATGAGGATTTTGGTTGGGCCTGAGCGTTTGAAACTCTATTTGAAGCAAGTTGGTGATTGTAGCATCACCTGGGGTGCCATCACTATGATGGACGCTATCCATGCTATCATGGATAGGGATTGTGCTAGCCCTAGGTTGGTGGTGGACGGAGGCGGTGCCCTAGGCAGCAGCGTCGGTCACACTTAGTTCAGAAATCAACTTTTGATTCATGCTTTGTTTTGCTCGAGAGAAATGATGTCCAGGTGAAGTCTTTAGTAGACGGACCATCATATTATGACTAGAATGACCTATCATGTCGTGACAAAGCCAATATGTGTCTAAATCCAAGAGATCTTTTCTCATAACTTTATTGGATTTAATAGCTCAAATAGTGACATAGAGTCCACTAGAGAGACACATAAACTTCTCTAAGATGCGCATTTATTCGCAATAATTAGTGGAATTGCAAAGAAACTCATTTCCGTTCTCTACATGCGTTTTCGCATGGAATCCGTTGGCTATTTATAGGTGCGATTTGCCCTAGGAGCGTAGAGAGTTTCTGTGACATTAATCAAGATGCCATTTGGCAAGGGGAACTTGGGCTATTCCATTTCCTTGAATTAATATTAATGGCCCAGCCATCGTAGTCACAAAGAAATATGCTCAGAATCAAAATGGAGTCATGAAAAAACTCGAAATTTTATTCATAAGCCAACAGAGTTACATCATTGTCTCTTAATCATTAAGAGAATCTAATCCAATTGCTAGCTAATGCAAAATAAAGGTAGTCGTTTGACTTCTTTTGGTAACTCCAAAATAAATATGACCACGTGAGTAGAGAGATGTCGGTGGAGCAAAGTTCGCTTAAGTACCACTTATCTCAAAACCTTCCTAGACATCACACTCATTTTGGATGAGCCTATGTGAAGAAAAACTAAACTAATGGCATTTACTACAAAGTATATGGCAATTGCCTATTACATCTCTTGGAAAAATAAAGACTTAAACAAAATCGGCGATCTATTGATCCCAGCCAGATAAACCCTTCATTCTAGATCATCTTCTTGATCTTCTTGTTCCACATAGTGAGCTTCTCTTGCTTCACAATATGCTTTATAGGCGGTGATAATTTCTTCACAAGCTCTACAAATGTGTGCCCAATGACCGGATACTCCACATCGAGAACATACATCTCTTTGCTCAAACTCCATTGATTGAGGCATCTTGAAAGCGTCATTTAGATGGCTCTTAGTGTTGGTGGCACCACCAATATGGGCAGAGGCGTTGCCTCCCTCTCTCTTTCCACGTTGAACTCTTCAGTTCCGTGTTTGCCTCTTTTGGCAATTACCTTCCCAAGTAGAGCAATTATATGGACCAGAACGTCCAGAAGTATCCCTAAGATTAGGGTTTCGCTCTTGGAGCTCTCTCTTAAGAGCGCGACTATAATTGGATTCCTGAATATACTCTGTTTCTACGGATCTCGAATTATAGTTCTTCTAAAAAATTGTCATGCTTTTCAGTGACATAATGAGCTCATAAAACCTTGTGATTCTTCCTACAGTAACATCGATTCGATAGTTCTTAGCAACTATTAATGCAGAGACGGGGAAGGTAGAGAGAGTCTTCTCAATCAACATCGCATTTGTGATCTCTTTACCAAAGAATTCCATTAAGGATTTAATGCGAAGTGCTACTGAGTTGTAGTCAAGAACTGACTTGAAATCACAGAAGCCCTACTATGCCATCTCACTTCTAGGTTAGGAAGCAGGGAGTCATGGACGTTGCTAAATCTTTCTTCGAGTGAGACCCACAGCCTTCTGGGGTCTTCTTCATTCATACACTGGTACTGGAGCGAATCATCCACATGACGAGTTATTAGGATGATGACTTTTTCCTTATTTGCCTCTAAGGCTGCTCTATTTGCTTCCAAAGCTTGAGTTTGCTCAACAGTTAGCACGACCTGGCTAGGCTCGAGAATCGTATGCAGAATTCCATCGGCCTTGATATGCTAGCGGACATCATGAACCCACCTGTGATATCTAGAGCCAGTTGTTCCCAATGGAGCAAAGTCCAATTTGTTCAAGTTACTCATCCTGAAAGAGAACAAGAAATTAGGGTTAGTTTCGGAGCGGAAAAAGCTACCACAAAAACAGATAAAATTTCTGAGCGTAATCGCTTCCAAGAAATTAGGAATTTCTGAGCGTAGTCGCTTCCAAGAAATTCGATTCCAAGAGGGGTTGGATTAGATCGAAGCAATGATATTTGTGGTCGATCGTTTTATCTCAACAAACTCTAAGTTTGGAGAACTCTACAAGCTCCAATCTTGGAGTTAGCACGAACCCCCACAATTTGGTTTAATTTGGTCTCCCATATGAAGAAGAAAGGGGGGTAGAAGAAGGGAGATTGCAAGTCCCCGAAAATGAAGAGAAATTGAATTTAAAAACTCTAAAAAAAAGGGAACGTTTAGTAAAAAGAAATACCTCAAAATAGGTCGCCGGAAAATTTGACGGGAAAAAGTGGCAGGAAAATGGTCGGAAAAGTCATCGGCGGGGCCGGAAAGTTGACCAGAAACGGTCAACCGGTGCTGACGTGGAGTGGCTGTGCTGACGGTGTGCTGATATCAGAGGCTTAAGCTGCCCTTTTTTATTTTTATTTTTTTCTCTCTCTGCCGGTTTTTTTGCAGAAGATTCAGGTAGCCGGTTCACTGATTTATCTTCCGGTTCCAGAATTCTAGGATCAAATAGCTGCTTCTGAAAAATTTTGGTAGCAATCGGAGATCGTCAAGGTGGGTGAACCGGTGGAGTATTCGCTGCGGGTGGTTTGGAGCTTCCGGTGCCGATTCGGTAGGTTTCCGGTAGGTTCTGGTGATTCTGCCGCCAGTTCTGGATTCTTGGGGTCAAGGGCTTCAAGTTGTGTGGCGGAGGCAGAAAATGTTTCAAGGTTTTGTATTCTGATTCACGGTTTTTAGCTTCTTGAATCAGAGTTTGGCTATTTGTTTCAGGGTTAGGGCTTTGTGCTGATAACGTGTTTTAGGGAAGCGATATTTGAGAGAGAATTGCTGTGTGTTCTCATTGATAATAGGAGCCTCTTTATATAAAAGATTACAATGCATAGAATCCGAATCATACAAGGAAAGGTAATATCTAGATCTTTCTAATTAAACTCTATTACCACTAGATCAAGTAACCTAGAGTTTAGGCCAGACACACAAATAAGGATTTACTTGAACAAAATCATTTTTATGATAAAAAATATTTTTTCGGTTGTATTTTTTTGAGATAATAATATAAAAAAATTAACACATAGTAAACCAACGGCTTAAAAAAAAAAAAAAAACGCAACGGCTAGCTGACGTCAGTTGCTGATGTCATGCTTATGTCACATTCCACTCCAATTCGTGGACCAAAATTTTCTGATCCCATTTGTTTAAAGGGGCAAAGGGCTATCTTTAGGACTAAATTTAGTCCTTTATACTCACATTTGGCCCTAATTTTTAACACTTTGACCCTTAACTTGTTGGGTTGGACTAAAAAATTGTCCCTTTAGCACTTTAGTTTCTTGGGTTGGAGAAGGCCTAAGGTCGTAGGTAGGGATAGCAAAAATCCCCAGTGGGGCGGAGCTCCATTGGATACCCGCCCCTAATGGGGGGAGAATTCGGGGACAAATGGGGAATGAGGATGTGGATCTCCAATCCCCGCTATCTAAGATTTGGGATGAGACGGGGATGATATTGTGATCCCCATCCCCAAACCCGCGCTAATAATATATACATATATTTAACTTATATATATTTTAATTTATTTTTTATAATATAAATCACAAATATATACATTTACTACTTTATTTTAATGGCTACATTTTTACTTTAATGGTGTTTTGACTTTTGCAATCACTGAATTATGATTTATGAATTTAATCATATTTTAAATTTATTTGTTGTAGATTTTGATTTTAAAAAAGGTAATATGAGAAAAAAATATTTTATTTATTAAATTCTTATTGGGAATTTTGGGTGGGTTTGTAGACTTAGTCCCCAATAGAGATGAGGATAGGGAATCCCCAATATTTTTTTATTGGGGATTGGGGCGGGAGTGGGGGTAGAAAATGACCTCGGAGATGGGGATGATATTGTGATCCCCATCCCCAACCCGCCTCATTGCCATCTCTAGTCGTAGGCTCGTAGCCACCGCTGTCTGAGGACGAGAAAGACATGTCGAATTACAAATATGAGGCCAAAACGGTGTCGTAGCAGAGCCCTCCAAAACGCGCTCGTTTTGCCTTTTCCAGTTAGTTCACCGAGCACAAATATCAGAACCAGCCCACGCAGTCTTCCACAAAGCAAAGAAGTTACAGAAACCTCTCGCTTCCCCTTTCTCTACTCTATATGATTCTGATTCCAAATCCCCATATCAAATTTCTTGCCTTCTCTCTCTCTCACTCTCTCTCCTAGGGTTTAATTGAGCTTCATCTCCAACCTCCAAGCTCTCTCATTTCGCTCCTCCAATGTCTTCCTCCAATTCCAAAGCCGCCCCCTACGGCACCCTCCCTCCCCCCGCCGCCGCATACACAACCCCAACCACGACGTTCTCACGCGCCAGAGACGCCACCCAGGCCGTCTTCGCCACGCGCCGCCCATGGCTCGAGCTGGTCCAGCCTTTCTCCAGCTTCACGCGCCCCGACACTTTGGGCACGGCCACGCTCCGAATCAAGAGCAACCTCGGCCACTTCCGGGTCAACTACGCCATGGCCGTCCTCTTCATCCTCTTCCTCAGCCTCCTCTGGCACCCCGTCTCCCTCATCGTCTTCCTCCTCGTCTTCGTCGCCTGGTTCTTCCTCTACTTCTTCCGCGACGCTCCCCTCGTCCTCTTCAATTGGATCGTCGACGACCGCATCGTCCTCGCCGTCCTCGCCCTCGTCACCGTCGTCGCTCTCGTCTTCACCAGCGTCTGGTTGAACGTCCTCGTCTCCATTCTCGTTGGGATCGCGCTCGTGCTGTTACACGCGGCGTTTCGGGGCACTGAGGATTTGTATAGGGATGACCTAGAAGGCGGTGGCTTGTTTTCGGTCGTGGGCAGCCCCACCCGTGATGGCTACACCGGCTTCTAGCTCATTCTCTGGATTTTGGCGACCTTTTGTGCCAAGAATTGATCTTTGATTCGGAGGAGGAGTTCATTTTGGCATTGGTTAGCTCTATTCTTTGGTTTTAGTTTTCGAGTTTCCAGTTCAGTTTTTTTCCTTACACTTTTGTAAAGGTAGTGAATTGACCAACCTATATAGATTTTTCTTACTAAAACGTGTATCAGAGTGGAAGAGTGCCTGGTTTTATGCCAATATATGGTGTTGATTCAAGTTTGGTTGTGAAAGGAAATTATTGTAACGCTCGTTGGTTCTTGCTCTTGGATTAAGGCAGTTAGTCTATTTGAATTTCGACTCTAAAGTATAGCTTCTGTTGTTGCATATTTACTCGCCTTCATTTTCATTGTCATATTGGTGCATTAGAGAATCTTGCTAGCGTTACCATGTCTTAGATAAGTTTCAGGGAGCTATGTTGATTTAAATCCCATGAGTGAAAGGTTTTGATAGTATAGCTTGTTCTGTGAGTTTAATGACCATGACTGTACATAGGTGTTGCAGACTTCGAAGGCTGGATGATGAGGAAGCTACACCATCTCCTTCTAGTGTAGAGATGCAATGCTTTGGGTTTTTTAATCCATGTGAGGGAAGTCTTTGAATTGATTACTGGAAAAGGGAAAGCAATAATTATTGCTGCCATGGTCCATGGAAAGCCATTGCCTTTTTAATCGGAATGCTTTTCCTCTGTAGCTGGTTTCCACATGGACGTTCTTTCTGAATTGTGATGGCTTCTGTTTCATATTATTCTGGAATTGTTTGGTAGGGTAGGATTAAGCAACTGAGGAGTGAGGATTCACCATATGATTACTGGTTTTGTAGCCATATACCTTCACTATTTTAAGCCTATGACCATGGTTATTCTTATCCTGCTGTAGTCTGCTTTGGTTTTGTTGTTCTTAGTACAGTGGATGTTCTCTTCCTTACAGTCGATGCATAAGATTATTGATTTATGTACCTCTTTTTACAGTGACAGTAAGGGTTCCCTTCATCCATTTCCTCCTGCACACAAGTATTCTGCAGTGTTGTGACTTGTTATGCTAGAGGGATTGAAATGCCTGAGCCCCTTGGCCATTGGAAGTTTTGATCAATCTGTAGCGTAACTTTGTTTCCTTACACTCGAGGTTTTTGATATCGAGTAAATGGAGGAAGGGAACCCTTTTCGGTGGATTTCGGAACAGCAATTTTGTTGTATATGGTTAGTCTAATCATCCAATCATCCATATAAGCAAGTACGGCCAATACCCCCAACTTCCAGACATTGCATCCGAAAATTGAGATGGAACTGTTGGTGATAATTGATGCACAAAACAAAAAGACAAAAAAAAAAAGGGTAGATAACAAGAAGACCATCAACAATACAAGTAACCACTTATTATTATTAGTATATTGAATAAACTAATGGAACAGAAACATAAACAGAGCCCAGAATCGACTGATATAGTCGAGTTTATATCAGTTCAGGCTGTTCTGCATTCCATGGCTCGCTAGTCTTAAAAGGTAAATCTTTGATGAGGTACAATCATGACAATGATCATTTTCCAACAACAACAACATGCCGCACTATGCAAGGGGGTGCATGGGCAAGTGGTTCTGTGGGGATTCATTTGTCCCCACTAGCCCTGCATTACGCTGTAGATGGTGATTGCAACACATACTCATAAGAAACACGGCCGATATCCTGATGGAAACAAAGATCGAAGCCGCTTAGGAGTTTGAAATCTTTCGAGAATACCCGAGCACCATCACAAAATCCTTTGCAGAGGAACCAATGGATGCTGGAATTCTTTGTGTAGGTGATGCGGTTTGTAGCCACAAGTCAACCAAATTATACATCTCCAATGTTGGGGTCACTGGTTGTCCCATGCATTTGATCTCAACCTGCAAGAATTATCAATTGAATGGTGGTTACCAGAAGGAAATATTTCTAACAAATTCACTAGACCCAAGGGCTTTAAGATTTACAAACTAGCAACTGTAATGAGTGCCAGACCAGTTAATGACGAAACTCTCACGGCCCTTCCACAAAAGAAAAGAAAAAAATTTGCTTACCTCAGTTTCACTAGTGAGATCTAGCTTCCTCATTAGGTACTTCTGGATAAATGAGACAGGCACACTTCCATCTCTGTAACAAATGAACCAAATATGGTATATAAGACTTTAAACATCAAAGAAATTCTTTCCCCATTAAAAAAAAAAA
>BDJD01005330.1:0-14792 GCA_002564525.1 Rosa multiflora
ACAAATATATATACAATAAATGATACAATTTAGCAAGTGATTTTTCAATCCCCGGCAACGGCGCCAAAAATTGATGTCGCTCTAAGCAAGCGCATAATTTAACCCTGAAATATCGTTAGTAGTATAAGTAAGTAGGGATCGTTCTATTCCGGGGATTGAGGGTACACCCATACCTGAAGAGGGTAATATTGGAAACTAGAGAAACCCTAGAAATCGAGGAACTGAATGTCGTGGTAAGGGCATGTCCATTCCGGCCAAATACAAGTAGGCGACCTTGGTGATGGACTCGCCCTTCCCGTGCTACCTTATTAAACAGCCAAAAGCGAAATCAGATTTTCTTGATTCACCTCATGCGGTTCATCCTCAGGTTGGAAAGAAACCCCAATTTATTTTAAGGGAGATGAGATAGAGGTATTCACCCACCTTGGATGATTGGATTAGTTTGAGCAATGATTAAGAGAAGAAGGGTGAGAGAGGAGAGAGGAGAGAGGAGAGAGCTGATAGCATCTGGGACTTGGGTCGGGCATTTGTTTTGTGACCCTCAAGCGTGAAATTCTTCAGTAAGAGAATGGGTGGGAAATTAGAATTTAGCAAAAAAGAATAGGGAAAATGATCCCTACGGTACCCGAATTTTTCCTCCTTATAACTTTTGGTACCTGAACGTCAAAAAATATCAATACGGTACCTGAGATTCTTTGTCCGACCGAAAATAGGTATCTAGAGCCGTTAGCTCTGTTACAGAGGTTGCCAACTAGCAATTTTTGAAGGGCACTTTCTTCATTTTATGTCATAATCCTCACTAATCCCAATCATGTCCCCACTCCACCTTTAACCCCACCAACTCTCTCCTCCTCCCCCACCACCACTACCAGACACAGAAGACGAGGAGGAGGAGGAAGAAGCAGTCCTTTTCTGGCAAACCCATCTTCTCATCTTCTTCCTCCTCAAACCCATCCACACCTCCCCTTCAATCTTCTCATCTGCTTCGCCACCCATGTCAAGACTTGGATTTGTAATTCATAGAATTAGGGATTCTATCTATAGAATAAGGGATTCTATCTCTCATCTTCTTCAAATTCGTAGAATTAGGGATTTGAAATTCGAAGACTTGGATTGGGGATTTCATATTGCTGATGAAGATTTGTTACTGAGCTTACTATCTGAGTAATTGGGTTCATGGCTGATTTGGGTTTGGCTTTGATTCTTGGTTTTCTCAGAAAGTTACAATTCTTAGGGATTTCTTGTGTTTCTCGTATGCATCTTTAGTTCTTTACACTAGCTGCCATGCATTTAGATTCACCTATGAAACAATGAATCTACTACTTCTACTCTTTATTGGGTGTTCTTGTTTTCGAGATCTAGTATCGATAATCGTTTTGGGATTTCTTGGTCCTTGAGAAAATCTTCAGTCCAGAAGTGTTTTCAACTATCCGGTGGCATTTCACCACCTATTCATGCAACAGTCTCTAGAAACCCAAGAATCTGGAGTGTCCTTCCAAACTATCAATTAAACCGCTTCTACATGACCCATGAATCAGTTTCAAAATTGTCGTGGTTGAAAGACTTAAGGGATTTTCAAATGGATCTTCGTTGGTGCTAAAATGACAACAACTCCCACCTCTTCTCAAAGTTTCTATTGTTAAGGATTTCGAAAACAACAAAAAGGATCACAATCATGATCTTGGACCTACAGAGAGAAACCATTCTCTAATTTTGCAGCAGAAGATTCTAACAGCTAAACTTGTTGAAGTGTTCCATAGGCCAAAAAGCAAGTTGATTGAGGCAGTTGAGGATGGATCGATGACCTTGCCCATCTGGCGTTATTACTGCCAAACGTTCTAAATCGAATGGGGATGAAATGCAGTGTGAAGTTGAACCATTTGCAGGTCTAGAGTTCAATTCAGCCAACGAAGCTTTAATTGATAACTGCGACAATTATGCATTAATTGATAACTTCTTAACGATTATGCTTTCTTTGATCTTTGATCTTTGATCTGGAAAGAGGGAGGAAGAACAGAGAGAGAGAGAGAGAGAGATATATATATATATATATATATATGCTTAGGAAAAAAAAAATGAAGGTATGAAAGGACGAAAATACCCTACAAAAATTGCCAACTGACAAATGCCGTAACGGAGCTAACAGCTCTAGGTACCTATTTTCGGTCGAGCAAAAAACCTCAGATACCGTATTGATATTTTTTGAAGTTCAGGTACCAAAAGTTATAAGGAGAAAAAGTTCGGGTACCGTACGGACCATTTTCCCAAAAGAATAAGCGGGATCTCAAAATCGATACCCTTATCTACAACACACATCATAAGCCCGCCATAAATGTAAAGAAACATTTATGGCATGCAATAAAAGCATACCGTGAAAGATCAATAAGGGAAGACTTTTACGGCGCGCATAAGAAGCACGCCTTGAAAGACCAACACAGACACCTTATTTACGGCACGCATTCGTAGTATGCCGTAAAAGACGAACTAGGGAAGTCATTTACGGCGCGCTGTCAGCGCACGCCGTAAATTTTTGGCTGTAAAAGCCTAGATTTGTTGTAGTGAGTGTTGAGCAGTATAAAGAGCAATTCACTAGGCTCTCAAGGAGAGCTTCAGGTTTCCCTCCAAAAGTCTTACTGGCTTGCTTCATTGGGGGGCCTAGGGGAGATATAAGGGTGGATGTCCAAGCTCAGAAACCCAGGTCTTTGTATGAGGCTTGTGAACTAGCTAGAGTGTACGAGACAAGAAATGAAGGGCATAGGCATTTTGCCGAGGTTTCTATCAGCCACAAGCCATCTAGGGGAGCTACTCTTAGTTTGACAAGTAGTAGATTCTCATATGCTGGTAATGTCTCCAAATCTACAAGTTCTCCTTTCCAGTCTAGGAATACTTCCCTACATACAAGGCCTCTAGGGGATGGCCATAATACCAATGGGGGAGGCAGAAGATTATCACAGGTTGAATACCAAGATAGAAGGGCTAAAAATCTATGTTTCTTCTGTGAAGAAACCTATAAACCCTGCCATAACTGTAAGAAAGGCCAAATTATGCTCATGGAAGTGGTACAGGAGGAAGAGGAGAATGAGAATGCTACTGCAAGAAGGGACCAGGACCTAGTGGAAGTTCCTCCAATTACTGATATTGAGGAACCCTTGATAAGGCTTCAAGTGATGGGAGATAGTAACTCTACTCCAGCTACAATGCAGCTGAAGGGAGTTTTCAATGGCAAAGCAATCCATGTTTTAATTGACTTAGGAGCTACACACAATTTCATCCACCCTCAATTACTCAAGGGCACAAAAATACCAGTGCATCAGTTCTCTCCTTTGAATGTTATACTGGCCAGTGGCGCAAAAATGAAAACCAAAGGTGAAGTTAAGGTGGACTTGAGGTTACAAAAATTCTCGTTTTCTGATGATTTCTATATCCTATCGGTTACTGGCTGTGAAATTGTGCTAGGAGCAGGTTGGTTAAGGTCTTTAGGAGATATTCTATGGAACTTTGAGACAATGAGGATGAAGTTCCAAGTGAAAGATTTAGCCTACCAACTGCAGGGTGAAACTTCAACTACAGCCACTATCATTAGTTGCAAAGCTATGACTAAGCTGCTTAAAAAAGAAAGAGAAGCTATGATGATTCAAGTTCAGCCTGCTCACCAGGATCTAGTTACAGCAGGGGCCAATAACCAAATTGCAGCTCTTATCAACAAATATGCATATTTATTTGAACCTCCTACATCACTGCCACCTGCCAGGCTCCAAGATCATAAAATTGAACTTTTGCCCAATGCCTCACTAGTCAGTGTTAGGCCCTACATGTATCCTTACTTTCAAAAGACTTAAATAGAAAAGATTGTGCAGGAATTGTTGGATAATGGTGTCATTAGGCCTAGTGTCAGTCCATTCTTTTCACCTGTGTTATTGGTAAAGAAAAAGGATGGCACCTGGAGGATGTGTGTAGACTACAGGTCTTTGAATGCAATAACAGTTAAGGATAAGTACCCTATACCAGTGGTGGATGAGCTATTAGATGAAGTACATGGTTCCACTATCTTTACCAAGTTGGATTTAAGGTCTGGCTACCATTAGACTAGAATGCATGCATCTGATGTGAGCAAAACAGCTTTTAGGACTCACAGTGGTCACTATGAATTCCTTGTCATGCCATTTGGACTCACCAATGCACCTTCAACGTTTCAATCAGTTATGAATGATGTTCTTAGGGACTATTTGAGGAAATTTGCATTGGTCTTTTTTAATGATATTTTGGTATATAGTTCTTCAATTGAATCTCACTTGGAGCATCTAGAAAAAATATTCAAAAGGCTGCAGCAACATTCCTTAAAAGTGCAGAAAGGTAAATGCAATTTTGGAGTGGTCAAAGTTGAGTATTTGGGGCATGTTGTGAGTGTAGAGGGAGTAGCTGTGGATCCTGCCAAAATAGAGTATATTAAGAACTGGAGCCAACCCAAGACAATAAAAGGGTTGAGGGGTTTTTTGGGGTTGGCAGGATATTACAGGAAATATGTGAAGAATTTTGGCATGATTGCTAAACCTCTTACCAATATGTTGAAGGCTGGGGGATTTGAATGGAGTCTTGAAGCTGAGGAAGCCTTTGATAACCTAAAGACCGCTCTGATGACACTCTAGTTTTAGCACTGCCAGATTTTTCCAAACTCACCATTGAATATGATGCTTCAGGAATTGGAATTGGGGCTATATTGTCTCAAGAAGGTCATCCAATAGCATTCTTAAGTAAAGCTTTGGGCCCTAGGCACATAGCTCTCCCTGTGTATGACAAAGAAATGATGGTTGTAGTCTTTGCAGTTCAACATTAGAGGCCTTACTTGTTGGGGAGGCATTTTACCATCTTTACTGACCATAGAACTATACAATACTTCTTGAACCAAAGAATTTCTACCCCAGCCCAGCAAAAGTGGCTACTTAAACTCATTGGTTACGACTATACCATTCACTATAAAGCTGGCAAGCGTTATCAGGTCCTGATGCATTATCCAGAAAGGAAGAACTTGCTTATCCCAACACAGAAATTGTATCCAAGTATGTTGCTCTTAATGTGAGTACTGGAATTTCTTCTCCTATTCATTCTTACATTCAGGACATTCAAAGCTCATGTTTGTTGGACAATGAAGCTAATAACATCATCCAAAAGTTGAGACAAGGGTCTTCTGCTAGCCCTCATTATTCTATGGTTAACTCTCAATTGTTATACAAAGGGAAGATCTTTGTCCCTGTACATAATGACTGGAGGACCAAAATGATTAATGAATTCCATGGAGGCTTAACGGGAGGGCATGCTGGTGTATCCAGGACTGAAAAGAGAATAACTAGGTCCTTTGCTTGGCCGGGGTTGCACAAGGACATTAAAGCTTTTGTGGCTGCATGACATGTGTGTCAGCGGAATCACTATGAAACAATAAACCCTCCAGGATTATTGCAACCAAATGTAATCCCTGAGAGAGTGTGGACTCAAATATCAATGGATTTCATTGAAGGACTGCCCAAGTCCAGTGGTAAAACGGTGATCATGGTAGTGATAGATAGGCTCACCAAATATGGTCACTTTATTCCTTTGGCCCATCCATACACTGCTGCAGGAGTTGTACAACACTTCATTGATGGAGTGTTTAAGTTACATGGGATGCCAGAATCCATTATATCAGACAGAGATCCTGTGTTCCTCAGCACTCTTTAGGAAAATTTCTTCAAGGCACAAGGTACAACCCTCAACAAGAGCACTACTTACCATCCACAATCGGACGGCCAGATCGAGAATCTAAATAAAACCTTGGAGCAATACTTAAGATGCACTGTGGGGGAGAAACCACACACTTGGGTGGAGGCACTTCCGTGGGCGGAATGGTGGTACAACACAGCCCATCATTCTGCCATTGGCATGTCTCTTTTTCAGGCTTTATTTGGGTATGAACCACCTTCTATTCAAGTATATACCCCGGGTTCCACTGCTGTTGCAGCTGTTGACACCCAGTTGAAAACAAGGGATGAATTGCTGGCTATATTAAAGAGGAATCTACAAGTTGCTGAGGCTAGAATGAAACACTTCTATGACAGGAAACACACTGAGAGGTCTTTTGAGGAAGGAGATTGGTGGGTTTATTTGAAACTTCAACCTTATAGGCAGCAATCAGTAGCAAAAAGACTTGTTCACAAACTTGCTCCTAGATACTATGGCCCATATCAGGTTGAGAAGAAAATTGGAACAGTGGCCTACAAATTAAAGCTTCCCATTTCTGCCAAAGTGCATCCTGTCTTTCATGTGTCTCTGCTAAAAAAGAAAGTGGGAGATGCAGCTGCCATTTCTGCTCACTTGCCACCTGATGTTGATCCCTATAACCCAAGGTGGTACCCCAGCAAAGTGTTGGCCCAAGGGGTGTTTAAAAAAGGCAATGAACCAGTTACTAAGTGGTTAGTGCAGTGGCTTGGCACATCTGAGGAGGAAGCTAGCTACGTGGGAAGAGGTAGAGGAACTGCTTCAACGTTTTCCAGACTTTGAAGCTTGAGGACAAGCGTGAATTAAAGGGGGATGCATTGTTATGAGATTGATCTCATTTCATGGGTTCCTGTTGTCACAAGGAGAAAATGAGTTTATTTTAACGTGCATGTGTTGGCACGTGAGTCAATTAGGACTTTTTAATTAATCATTTAGCTAATTAAGTTGCATTAGGGTTTATTAATTAGAACCGGATGATGCGGGACACGCGTGTGAGCAGGATATGGGTAGCTTTTTATTCTCCGCCTGATTGATTAATACAGCTTTCTTCTTACTGGATGATGCGGGACACGCGTCCTCAATGAGTATATATTTCCTAGCTTTGTATTCTCCGCCTGATCGATTAATACAGCTTTCTTCTTACTTTTGCAATTCTCTTCTTCTCTTTCAATTCTCTCAGTCAGGGCTAGGGTCCTAACATCCTCCAACGCCACCTTCTTCAACCGCGTCTTCATCGGAGATTCCAATTCCAATTCCTGGTCGGGTTTTGTCTCCACAAGCCGGTCCACCTCCAAACTCACCCTCTCCTTACAACACAGCAAGAGTTCTCACCACTGCTTCAAGTTATAGCTTTAGAATCAAGAAAATCGGAACTCACTTGGTACGTTTTCATTCTCACCGTATTTTTGATTTGAGAGCAGCAAACTTTACCTTCCTTTAAAGCTTTTATTCAATTGAGTATATCTCTATTCTGCAAACAAAGATTATTGACTGGTTGTTTTCGCTTCATCCTTTTTCTGTGTGATTGATGATTTCTTGGGTCTGGTTTCAGAGACTTGGGAGTGCTTCATATTATGTTTTTATGAATTTTCTTTTTCCCTCCATATGTATGAGTGATTGGGAAGAAAAAGAAGCAAGAGGTGAAATCTTGAATTTGGTTTTAGTCTTTCTCATCGGATTGGTTTTTGGTTGTGATAAAGATTGTGTTTTCGTAGTTTTGGTTGTTGAAATATTGAAAAGCTTTAAAGCTTGAAGTGGGTTTGTCGAATCCCTAGTGATTGTTGAGATTTGATGCCCTAGAGTTAATTCTGCTACTTTCAATTCATTTTAGTTTGAGACTTTCAATTCATTTTAGTTTACTGCAAATTGATGCAGCTGCATTGTTCTGGATGGACTATGGACAATCTATTGCTTATTTTCATTTGCTGCAGTTTGCGCTGGAATATGTATAATTGTATATTGTTGCATACTTGCAGCTTTGCATTGTTCTACAGTTTTGCAGTTTGTTACTTGGTTCTATTGAACTGTTGTTGACAGTTAGTTGCTTTCATGAGTTTCATGCTTTGATAGTTTGAGAATTGTTCGAAATTGCTGATTTGCAATTATGATGTTGAATTGTTGATTGTTATATATGTAGATAATGTTGAGCATGAATGAGTGAATAGATTGTGGCATTGTGCAATGTTGAGTGTGTGTCTGGAAAACAGGAAACAGGAAACTAAAAATGGCTGGAAAGTAGTATTTCATGCCAAACTGACAGTTTGGTTAACATAGGAACCGAGGAACCGAACTAGGATCCGAGGAACCGTAGAACCGAAGAACCGAACTAGGAACCGAAAACAGACCCGAACATAGTCGGTTTGGTTCTACCTCGGTTCTTGATCCCAAAAACAGCAAATCCGAACCGATAAGCAATAGTCGGTTTCGGTTCCGGGTTGAGTACTGCAAACTGCAGAACCGACCCGAGGCCAGCCCTAGTTTATATTGGGGTAGATTTATTCTTTGAATAGGTGGAATGGCTGTTACTCATGTTTGTTAACTGAAATTGATAATTTATTGTTTGTTGCTGTAAAATTTGTGTTTTGGCTACTCTATTTATTTGAGTTCTTTCAATACAATTTGTTTTTTGAGTTTGATCTTTTTGTTTGTTTTTTTCAGTTCAGTCTTTATGATCACTTTTTAATTGCTGCATGTATCTGCTTTGTTTTCTGCATGAAATTAACTTCAGAAATTTTATGTTAATCTTTACATCATTCGATGTCTGCTTGCTCGAATCAAGGGATTTAAATTGGACTTCTCTAAAGCCAGTCTGCATGTATGGACTATTGAACTTCAATCCTGTTTAAGACTAGTTCTTTCATTGGTTGAAAGCTGCCTTCTATTGGTAACTTACAGTGTATGTAGGAGGTAATATATTGTTCTCAAATAGGTCATTGATTTCGAGAAGAGCATAATTGGAACAATTGGTTAAAATATAGTAAACAGAATAGGAAGTTGGTATCATGTTTTTCTTATTTTGCAAAGAGCTGTCTAAAATACTATAGAATTTTATTTTATTTTTTTCTTTTCAAGTGAGTGACTCCTTTATCACTGGAAATGAGGAAAACAAATGTTTTTCTAAGGTATGTAAAAAGAGAAGCAGCCATTTCAAATCATCATTTTCTGTTTAATTATTCATGTGAATTGATCATGGCTTCGCAGTGTCACAGTATAGTTTCAGTTTGCTACACATAATAGTCTCAGTTTGCTAATGGAACCACACATACATTTTATTGCATTTTAGAGTTTAATGATGAAGTAATTTTACAGTTTAATGATGAAGTGGAAATGAAACAAGAATAATATCTAAAGAAGTTTGATCTAATTAACAATTTGTTCAGATAGTTCCATGTTTTGTGTGAAAAAATTGTTTCTTTATATTTTGGAAGGATTTTAACTTCTTTTCATTCATATTCTAATCCCATGAACACGTTGTACTTGCCTTCTTCAAAATTGAGTACTTGATCATAAAGAGTGAGTCTTTGCCTCTTTGGTTACGCTGTTCTTGATGTTGGGCTGTCATTGATTTTGCTTGCAGGTTTCGCTTACTACTACTGTTCCTGTTTGAAGTGATTCATTTCTTAGAAGATCAGTGTTTGAGGTCTGAGTTTTTTCTTTTGTTGGATGTTATTGATTTACTATAGCTGTTTTTAGTTTTTTGTTATTGAAAGGATTGAAGCTTTTGTTTTTTTAATTACACCTAGCTATGAGCTGTGGCTTTTGATATTCTCGAACAACAATAATCTAGAGTATGAATATTTGTGTGGTCTGTGAATCTGTTAGTCAATAATTAATGAATGGATTTTGGCAAGCAGTGTGTATTATTGTTTGTTAGGCTTCTCAAATGAATAAACTGGACGCGCTTTTTATACTTGACATGAGTAATCTGTATCTTTATTTTAAGCGATCGAGAGAATGAAACCTTTTTTTTTAGGGAATTAGGTATTTTATTGTTCAATTAAGCTTCTTGGTAATTGGGTTTAGGGTTTTACTAGATGTTCTGAAAATATTGGAACATTTCATGGCAAAAAAAATTGGTCTTTTAGAAAAAAAAAAATTTTAAGTTACAGTGATGAACTTTCGGCTTTTAAGTTTGATAATGAAAATTATGAACTTCTTTTTACACTGAAATTGCATTCGTTCTATTTTGACTTGATTTTCATGCATGATTATCTGATTCTGATCTATTGTTGCTCTTGGTTTTATTTGCAGCACCTGCTAACGGACATCATCAACTATTTTTTGCAAACTATTGCAGCAGCAATTGTAACCAAGTTAGCGTTAAACTATGACACCTTATTTTTTGAACCCTGTACCCCAACATGGTGGTGATCTTACTAGGACATGAGCTGCTTCATCTTTTGTTAATATAGTGATCATGTCAACTATATTTTCTATGCTTTTAAATTTACTCCTTAAAATTAAATCTGCACTAAAGCGCGGGCACAATTTCTAGTATTAATTCTGTTCTTTGATTCTTGCAATTGTAGTGAATATATATATGTTCGTGGATTGATGTGAATGTTGAGGTGCAGCTTTAGAAGTGATTGCTGTTGGATTCTTTTTGTACTTTTTCTAAATGATTGAAGTTTTAGATTGGATTGGGCTTTGCCATTTATGGAATTGGAATTTACTTCATTGAGCAAAGCTGTCTACTTTTGTTAATGTAATACAACATTGTTTGTGTAGACTGGTCAGTAAGTTTCTAAAGATATCGATGTCATCTCTATCTTTGTGCTACCCTTTGCTTCTTGCTTTTGTAGAGAATAAAGCTTCTTAATGCATTCACTATTCATGAGTTGTAACTATCAGTGCTGCAAATATGAAGGCATGGGTGCTATTAGTGTGTTGCTAGATTTCCTATCCAGCATGTTTTATAGTCTACCAGTTAGGGTATCATCGGTTAGAGACTTAGAGGCATACATTGCTCAAATGAGGGGTTGTTCTAATGAAATTTGTTTGAGGTTCCGTGTCCATTGTCTTCGCAAAAGATCCATTACTATAATAATTTTGTAAAGTGGTAATTGAAAGTTTTTGCTTAAATTTAAAGATAGTGTGGTCCACTTAATAGAAAAAATGTCTTGAAGATTTTTATTTATTTATTTACATATGTGTGATTTGGTAGGATTTGATTTTGTGATTAATTCCAGAATTTCATTGTTATTTTGTTTACCTTTTGGCTTTTGCAGATTTCATGCGAAAAAGTGTGTAGCTGATTAAATTGGGAGATAATTAAAAGAAGCTCAAGCCAAATGATGTTGGATTATAATCCAAAGTCTCTGCATTAACGTAAGATAACCATACATGAGTGAGTGAGAGAGTGAGATAGAGAGAGAGTTTTTTGCTGCAGTTTAGATTTCCTTTCTTTCCACTAGACCTTTGATTTGGGGAAGACCCTATCATTCACAATGACAATGCATTCATACCTATTTCTCTTCTGGACCCTTTTCTTTATCGTCTTCAACCTCACTTGCCCTCCTTCACTTCCTCACCCACTTCCCCCTCCAACTCCATCAAACAACATCACCCTCTTTGGCTACTCCTCCATAACCCACAACACCATTAGTCTCACTCAGCCACACTCCACCTGCCCTAGTACCAATTCCTCTGAGGTTAGGGTCGGTGCAGCCTTTCATTCCAACCCAATTCCATTTCTTGACCACGAAACCAAAGACTGCGCTTCTTTCTTGAGCAGCTTCACTTTCTCAATCACCCAATTGTGTTCTTCCACAGAGGGCATGTCATTTCTGATCACCTCCAATGTGGAGGATAAAGGGTTCATGGGCCTTCCCCAAGATTCGTTCTTTATCATTCAATTCCTACCGGTACGTGATGACTTGAGTCATATTCGTTTGGAAACGAACAATATTCAATCTATGGGTCTGACCCAGCTGGCTTATGTTCCTGTATATGTTGAGCTTGTAAGTGGTAGGAATGTAACTGCTTGGGTTGAGTATAGAGATGATCTGAAAGTTCTTCGAGTTTGGGTTGGTTACTCGTCGGAGAATCAGCCTGCGAGTCCGGTTCTCAAGTACCCCCTTGACCTCTCCGAGCAATATAGGGAATTGACATATGTAGGGTTCAATGGCAGGGGGTCTTCATCATATACTTTAAAAAACTGGATGTTTAGGACCTTTAATGGCCCTCTCCCTGGTGAAATTCCTCAAACTTTTTGGGACGGACTTGACTTGTTTTGCTGTGCAGAGTTGAGTATCACCTCTGCTCATGGAGGAAAAACTGGAGTAGTGGTGGGTGTGAGTTTTATGTTGGTAGTATTGGCTGCTGTGATAATTTGGTTTGTGTGTGTGTGTGCAAGAAGGAGGAAGGTGGGCGAAAGAAGTGGCTTGTCGGTTGAATTGATGACAGCCAACAACCTGGAGTTTGATAGGAGAAGAGTTTGTGAAATAGGAGCAGTGAGGTTGTCAGAAACAGCTATGGTTTACAAAAAGTGTCTGTTCTCTGGTGAAGAAGTGTTACTCAAATGGTTTCAGAGGGCTAATCAGTGGGGAAATCCTTTTACTACTGAGTTTGCAACAATGGCACTGCGCTTAAGGCACAAGAATTTGGTTCAGTTTTATGGGTGGTACTCTGAGAATGGTGGGATTGTTTTGGTGTATGAATTCATGCCGAATGGAAGCCTCAGCAAAATTCTCCACAGAAGTTCCAATTTGGCTGTTGTCTTATCTTGGAAGCAAAGACTTAATATCGTTCTTGGAGTTGCCTCTGCTCTTGAGTGTCTGCATGAGGACTGCAAGAGGCAGATAATTCACAGAGAAGTTAAAACTTCTAATATAATGCTAGATGCAGAATTTAATGCGAAGCTTGGGGATTTTGGTGTAGCAGAAGTATATGATCCCAGTGCCATGATAAGCGAAGCGAACATACCAGCTGGAACAAAGGGTTATCTTGCTCCTGAATATGTTCTGCATGGTATATCAACTGTTAAAACCGATGTCTACAGCTTTGGTGTGGTGTTGTTAGAGGTGGCGACGGGTAGAAAGGCCGTGGAGGATAATGGTACAGTGATTGTTGATTGGGTTAGGCGCCTGTGGGAAATGGGGAAACTGATTGAAGCTGCTGATTCAAGGCTTTCTGGAAAGTTTGACAAGGTACAGATGCAGAGGATGTTGAGTACTGGACTTGCCTGTGTGCACCCAAACCCTGCGAACAGGCCAACAGTTAAAGAAGCTGCAAGGATGTTACAAGGAGAAGCGCCACTTCCTGGTTTTCATCATGATACTGAAGCAATCCAAAGTGAACTGGATGATGTACCATTAATGAGCCCCCAAACGAAATTGGCAATGATTAGTACTGCCAACAAAAGGAAATGAGCTCAGCAAGCAAAGCATGGGACGAAACTGCCATGGTCATTCAAGCAAAGCATTTGAACTTTTATAGAAGTAAAAGAGTGTATTTGGTTGCTACTAAAGTATTTTACCAATTATACTCCATACTGACGGAGTGTTGTCCTTATGAATAGTTGAACGATGTTTTTGCCCCTGCCAGTTGTTTTCTTTTACTGGATTGCCATTATATATAGCTACATATCTCTACTATTAGAAATGGAAGAGCCTGTTTTGGTGTCAACAGCTTCACCAAAAAGTTAACTCCCCATATTACCCATCGTATATGAGAACAGTTAGATTTATATAAAAAATATCAAGGAAGGGTAACAATGTAAACTACATCAAACAATTGAGAAAATATAATACGGTATGATTAGATGAAAACCAAAATTTCTGGCAGTTCTGGCAGTTACCACGATCTCCTCGAAGAACGACTGCCAGGGCGCACGATTGAAAACTGAAGACGGACGTGGGAGATGATCGGAGGAGAGATGGCTTCATCACTATTCACCCCACTCTCAATCTACGGTTCATATAAAAGGAGAAAAGGGAAAGAGGAGCAGAGCAAATTCAAACCCAGAAAGAGGAAAAAATTGGTATCAAAATCGGTGATTGCAGATAAGGTCAGACCAGCCAATTGTTATTGGGTCATTTCCAGATTTCTTTTTCCATTGATTTGGGTATCCTATTTCTGTTATGTTTGGTTTTCTATGTTACTCATTGGAATTAGATTACCATTGTTAGGTATTGTGTGCAGAGTGGATTCTCAATCAAACCCAAAAGGCAGAGTAAAATAGGTGTAACTCGGGCGACAGAGTGGCAGATTCAGGGGAGGTTATGCTTGATGATTGTTTCCAGATTTCAAATTTCATTTATTTGGGTTTTCGATTTCGATTGAGTTTCCATGTGTTAATCATTGTCGTTGGGCAAATTTCAAACAGTGGGTGGTTACCAAAAGTTGCTCATGACCTCTTCGTGCAAATTATGCTTCCAAAAAATTAATCCATGAGGCAGGGGCTCTCGACACAGTTCCTGTAAGCTCTTTGTTACCGTTACGATTTCAATCCTCTTTGTTACCGCTTGACTTTCTTTCAATTTTTTCAGGTAAATGTATGGGAGAATTCCTATGAAGCACGGATACGCCATTTTGGCTTCGTATCCCGTACCGATCCGGGATACGGGTACGATACGCAGTGGATACACTTGGATACGCGGATCTGGATTTGGATACGGTTTGGATACGTCCGTATCTGAATAGGATACGAATTTTTGTAATTAAATTGGATACGCGGGGGTAATAGTGACTTTTTACGCTGAAAAAAAAAAAACAAAAAACAAAAAACCAAACCCAGATCGAGATCTCTCTCTTTAGCCAGTTCCTTGCCCTGAAAAACTCCAGTCCTCTGCTTTCCTCTCTCCTTTCTTCTCCTCGTAGCCCTCTGCTTATCTCTCTCTCTCTCCCTCCTCTTTATATATCATTCCTTTCTTCTTCTCTTAATCAATCAACATGAGCTCATATTGGAAACCAAATGTTGATGGAAACTGGCATAAACATATCCTCTCCCGAATATATAAACATAGATCGATAGCAAAGTTCAAGCATAACAAGGGAGAGACGAGATCTGGAAACTCAAACTAGCAAAGAAGAAGAAACAGATG
>BDJD01005330.1:15378-39428 GCA_002564525.1 Rosa multiflora
TTCTCATTGATAATAGGGGCCTCTTTATATAGAGGATTACAATGCATAGAATCTCAATCATACAAGGAAAGGAATTCTACATTGATTAGGATTCTAGATCCTTCTAATTAAATCCTATTACCACTAGGTCAAGTAACCTAGAGTTTGGGCTAAACACAAATTAGGTTTTCCTTCAACAATATGAGAATTTTTGTTTTACCTTCCACCTTTTTGTGAGAGGTTTTCTTTGTTATCTTCCACAAAAAGTATTAAAAAAAATGTAAACAAGCCTCACCACTAAAAAAATTAATATAATTTATTATATTTTTATAGGATCAAGCATGAGAGAAATGGAACAAAGGGAGCGTGCACATGCTAGCCATCAAGAATGGCGACAATCTATGAATTCTACACAATAGAGAACACAAAGCTTGATGGCAGAGAAATGAGATGCCCCAGAAACACAATTTGATCCCTTCAAATGAAAAAGTTGAGATACTGAAATTAATGCATCAAATACCAGAAAAACTATTCAAGAAATTAAAGAAATAAAGAAAACGATAATCCAAATGGTGGTGCAGAACACCACAAAAGTGCGGTGGGAGAAATTGATATGCAACACATAAATTATATTGCACTCATGAGTAACATTTCAAACATGCGTAGCAAGAGAGGAAGGAAAATACGCACGCGCAGTGCGCGTGTAGGAAGGCTAGTTTATACAATTTTGGGACGTTTTCAAAAAATCATAACTAATTGATACGAGCTCCGATTTTTTTGTTCCATATATGCACGCGATCGTATCGACGAGCTCTACAACTTTTATGAAGGAAGTTTTCCCAAATTCCGTACGTATAAAAAGTTGATTTTCGCGTGCCCTTAAATAACGTATGTTTTCGAAATAAAATCGTTCGAACTAATTTCACAACTCCTCAAAGCTTCGTACTTTCTCCCATGACCACGAAATCATTACTAAAAATCCCCGGAATTTAATTTGGATTTTTCGGGGTATTACAGGGTCACAAAGCTAAAGGATGTGATAAGGCACCAATGGAATAATGACATCTTTTCTTGTGACCAAAAATAAAACAAAGCTTGGATACGTCCCAGATATCACAGAAAGAGACAACAGAGTATTCATAATGAAGTTACTCATCAAATTAAATAACTTGCCTGAATGAGCTTAACCTTTTCAGTTTTCACTATGCTAGGCAAAATAACAACAGTTTCTTTGAACAATACTGACATAATTTTGTGTGAATATATATGATTCTTTTGAGAGAATTTTCTGTGACTAAATGGAGATTTGACTTTCAACAAGCCATTCCAGGTCAGACTGCATGCAATAATTTGTAATAAAATGCATTATTCAAATACCTTGTCAGCTAGATTAAAGGTCTTCTCAAACTTCGAGTCAAATTCTCTTTGCTTCTCTTTCAGCTGGCTGGTTAGCGAAGTACTTTGAGATCGGCGGGTACAAACACAAAGTTAAGTTGGGACTCAATTCACAGGTTAAAGAAATGCAGAAGCAGAACTGTAATCTTGATAAAACCCAAGGTCGAAGGCAAAACTAGCTGCAAGACTCTAGTAAAATAACCTTAGTTTCAACCATTACTTTGCAACTGTTAAACATTGATTAAGATTCAGTACTAATGACCCCTTAATGGAATCTTTCTATAAAGCTGGAACTTTGGAAGTGGCTTCAGTTTTCCTAAGCTTATCATACTGCGTACAGTAGAACCCTGTGTGTTTCTATCTTTATTACTTATCAAGATTATGAGGGACTGAGTGAAAGAGGTACCTGTAAGGCTGCTGACACGTTTCTCTACTTTTGAATTTTCCAAAGCAGTTCCAGATACGAATATCATATCCGCCTTGAAAGGAATTTTAGCGGAAATCTGCATAAGGATGGGAAAGAAGAGGAGAGAGTAGATAAGAAAGTAAAACCAGGAATAAAAACGATGACGATCAGCAATTAGTCAAACTAGTATGAAGTTTTCCCAAAATATCGTGTACTCTTTACTGCCATGACTACATACCTGAAAAACCAGAATAGTTGGATTATGGTCGGATGAGTCAGGTAGCTGCAGTCGATTAAACTTCCTCATCTAGAATCCACATCCAAGTAGTCAGGGAAAGTCAGAAAAAGCATTAAACAACTGAAATTTTTTTCTTGGCTATCTAATGACAAAAACACGACATGAAAATCTGACTTACATGTAGCCTAAGATTTTCCAGGACAAGATCAGATAATTTGTGAACATGAGGCATCTTAAAACCAGAATAATAAACTTCCAAATCATCCTGGAGATGGAACACAGAACTGTAAGCCAAGGATCAATATGAAGGCTTTCAGCAATACACGACAGCTGAAAAATAACCAAGACCACTGATCGGGTGGAACTGACACTGAATTAGTAATAGAGATATGATTGTCCGGAAATGTAATGCAAACTCAGGTTTTTCATTACGGTTAGCCAGTTTCTAAAGTGAATACCACAAAGAACATGGACTCGATGGCAGCATCTGTTCATTCCTATGCAAAAAAAAAGTGGACCAAGAAAACTTGGTGGTTCATGGTAATATAATTCCTAGAGTCCTCCCTGGCATGATTCATTTAAAGAGTTGTTTATTATTCAGACCATAGCCTTACTTCTGATTTTAGATGCAGCTGCCAACTTCCAACGTCCATACGAGAACCAGATGCAAGGAGGGAATTCTCATAAGTTTCCAATATGTCTTCACCTAGAGTTAGAGCATTTCCCTCTTCATCAGCCAAATAGAAAAAGAGATGTGCACTTCTCGAAAGTTCATCACTGCCGTTAGATCTGTGAGTGAAGCGGCACGATGAAAAGAGTCAAACTAAGATTCTGAAACACACATGCATAAAGTATGAATAAGTAATTTTCATCTAACCTAGAAACAAAAAGCTGTCAACATCTCTCAACAAAGAAAATTTAAGCGAAGATCCAGGGGCTTGCTACTCGTTATACATTTAAGTACAGTGCACAGTCTATCATTTCAATGGAATATCCCCATCACATTTTGTCCATACCCCATTTATTTGATAAAGCAACCTTTATAGAACTAAGTCATGTTATATGTGCAAATGAAGTAGGCTATTTACTTGTGGTTTTGTACATCAAGTCGAACCGCCCAGTCTCCCCCGTAACCACTGTCTTCTCCCATTGATTTCAAGAAGGCAGAAATATCACTTTGGTCATCGAACTATGGCTCGCTCGACACTCTGGTCATCCAACTTTTAAAAATTTCATTTTGGTCATCGAACTATATCATCACATATCACTTTGGTCATTCTGTCTGTTTTCTCTGTTAACTCCAAGGGTATTTTGGAGATTTAAAGGTTTACTCGCCATTTTTATAACTTAATCCAACTTTCCCGCCTAAACATAAAACTTTAACCAATTTTGCCAACTTTTCCCTCCTTTTATAATTCCTCAATTTATTAAATCAATATTTTTCTTCCTATTATATTCCCTCACTTTGAGTCATTCTCTGACTCGATTATTTTTCTTTGTTGCATGCTTTGATTATTGATGATGACTGCATGACTAAAAGGAAGGAAAAGTTGGCAAAATTGGATGGAGTTTTATGCTTAGGCGGGGAAAATTAGATTAAGTTAAAAAAATGGCGGGGAAAAAATTTCATCTCCAAAATACCCATGGAGTTAACAGAGAAAACGGAGAAAACTGACGGAATGACCAATGTGATATACGGTGATATAGTTCGATGACCAAAATGAAGTTTTTAAAAGTTGGATGACCAAAGTGTCGAGCGAGTCATAGTTCGATGACCAAAGTGATATTTCTCTCTTTCAAGAAACTAGTGGCCAACTTCATTTCCTGGTCAACAATGACTTGATGTCCATAAGTGTAGTAACCGCAATTTTCATTTTCGCCTCGTGAAATTGTGCGAATTGAATGAAGTGTTTTTGCACGAATGTTACTTGAATTAATTCATTCTTTTGAATTATCGAGGTTCTGAAACGTTTCGTTTTAACAAAAAGCTCAAATTATTCGATTCAAGAATGTTGTTGAGATCGTCGATACGATCTCGTACGTATGTGGAACGAAATATTCGGAGTTCATATGAATTTATTTCGAATATTTGAAAACTTGAGTTTTTTCTACAAATAGAAAAATATTTCTGAAATTTTATAAAAACTCTTTTTTCTTTTTCCCAATTTTTTTTCTCCCCCGGTTTCTCTCTTCTCTCTCCTCGCCCCCGACACTTTCTTTCTTCTGGTCTTTTCTTCCTCCGCCTGCAGCGCCGCCGTCCGTCGACGCCAAGCCACCCCTGAGCCACCACAGCATCGCCTCGACCTCTCCTAGCTGCTGGACGTGACCTTTTCCACTGGGACGGCCTCAAATCCGGCAGATCGGAGCTGCAAGCTTTGAACCACAAAAGGGTCAACGCCGGTTTTCTCCTAGCTCCGGCCACCAAAACTTCTGATCCTTGGCTCTATGAACTCGCCTCAACCTGCTGATCATCATCCCAGGAGGATCGCACCTGGAGTGACCGGATTCAAGTTCGTCGGAGCTCGACCGGTTTTCGATCGAAAACCAAACCTTTCGATCGAGATATCGAGCTACAGACCATCATTTCTTGTGATTCTTGCACTGGTGAACTCAGATTGAAGTTCTGAACAACTTTCATGAAGGAATCCAAGCGATTTGTTGAATTTTTTACGTCGGAATTCAAGCTCGCCGGATTCTGGAAATTTTCCGGCCACCGAAGCTTTTGATCAAGATATCTCGAGCTGTAGAGCTTCGTTTTGAGTGATTCTTGAACCAGTGAGTTTGCCTTGATGTTCTTAACAACTCTCCAGAAGGAATCGAGCCCTGAAGTTGAAGTTTTTACTTCGAAATCAAGCTCGCCGTTTACTGCAATTCTCGCCGGTTTCTGGAAAAATTCCGGCCACCTCGACTGTTTTAGGTAATTTCGACCCCTTCCGTTCAATTTCAGACTTCATGCTAGTTAGGAAAGTGGTTGGGCTTGATGACATGAAGAGGAGCAGCCTGGCCCCGACACCATTGGCAGTGGTCAGCGGCGGCTCTGCCCTAACTCCGGCGGCCCTTTTCCGGCCACCTCTGGGGGTCAAAAATGTGATTTCTTTACATTTTTAGATTCTACATTTCAATACGATCGTGTCGATATATTATACGCAATTTTTGGATATCGTATGATTTAGTTATGAATTTGACGATTTCGATCGATTTCGATTGTTCGATTTGTGATCTGTGAAGATCAGACCGTCGGATGGACTTGTAATTTTAATGTGTTGATCGTATGACTGTCCCGATGATTTTGTTTGGTCACGGTCGAAGATCCGACCGTTGGATCTTCGTATAATTGTGAAATGGTGTTTTGGAAGGCGATTCGTGAGAATCCGACCGTCGGATTTTCATATAAATCTGTGGAGACGTTAATAAAGGCGATTCAGGAAGATCTAATCGTTGGATCTTCGTGATAATTTCGGGAGGATGATTCAAAGGGCGATCCGTGAGGATCCGACCGTTAGATCGTCATATAAATCCGATCTGACCGTTGGATCATCGTATAAATTCGATCCGACCGTTGGATCGTCGTATAAATCCGATCTGACCGTTGGATCGTCGTATAAATTCGATCAGACCGTCAGATCATCATTATTTTTTTTTATGAGTTGTTGGCTAAATTCAAGTCACTTATGATTAGGTGTTTGACGGTTTGATTTGGCGGACGAATTGTGATTCTTATTCGAGTTGTAAGAAGATGCAGCGGGATTAGAGGTGAGTAAACCTCCTCACGTGGTTCATATTACGAACCGAGTACCTTTAATTACTTTATTTTATGTGGTAATTGTGTGTAAATATTTATGGAATAAATATTTGTTTTAAATCATATGGACTTGATCAACTACGGTCCATAGGTAAGTAAAATGATTTAATTATACAAAATGAATTTCATGATTTTCTTGTGTGAACTATAGTTGGTATTAGTGGTCATTCCAAAGTGGGTGATTACGTATATATATATTTACGTGATTATATGTGGAATGGTGTGACATTGAAGAGTGTGGAATTGTGATGATTTATTTATTATGGTTTGAGATGTGACTTACCATATTTATATGTGATGATCATGATTACTGAGTCATGTGGATATTATGATTGACATTGGGGGATGTATAGAGTTTTAGAATGTAGGGTTCTGAGGACGGGGTGTCCGAAGTTCGACGGTTAAGGATAACCGGAGTGTTTGTGTTCTGAGGACGAGGATGTCCGAAGTTCGACGGTTTATTATTAACCGAAGTATGTCGCATTACTTAAGCCTAGGCCAAGGTGACAGGTAGCGATATAGTTAGAGCTCTAACGTAGGGTCAAGTTGGACCAAAGTGGTGCTATGTGGGTTGGGTGTTTGTAGGACCAGTGTGGTGTATTGTGATTTGAGGATTGTGAAAATGTATTCCTTGTGGTTTTCCATAAGTGGTTTGATGCCTCTTTGCAGACGTAATACTGTTGAATTTTTACTTGAATTGTAAGAATTGTAATTTAATAAATCAACAGTTCCTTCTTGTTTACTCATACGAGATGTCAAGCTTACCGGGTTTGGTGTTGTTGCAATCCCGGTACACTATTTAAATTGTGTAGCGGGTAATCCTGCAGGTAAGGAGAATCAGGACGATGATCGTGCGGGTTAGAGTATTTGTTATAGTTTTACAGCAATTGTAATAATGAGGTGAGTTACGCTCATTTGAGCCTTACAATTCGATTTGGTGAGAGTGTGCTGTAATAAATAACTTGAGGATTTGGTTTATTGTTTTATTGAGAGGTGTGAAGTGTGGTTGTTTGTGAGAAAAAAATTCAGGACGTTTATTTGTAATTGTTATTATTCATGTTTTGGATTTGAATTGGTTATTCAAAATTCGGGGCGTGACAATAAGTGCGCCCATCATGATCTGTCCAACCATATTGGGCTAGACCATCAGAATCTTGGCAAAAATGCCGCAGGGAATATCCCCGTCCTGTTTAACTAGCCACATCAATCCAACAACCAAAGATCGAGGAGTCCTGCCAGATAAAACATATATAGTTACCAGCACATCATTTGCAGTAGATGAATAAATAATGGATCTGCGAAACACTGGAATAATATCACGTGAAATACTTATTAGTGGCAATTGCATAATTTTAGTGATGCCGAGACAAAATTTACTCCCAAACAGAAAAGTATGATCCCCGAAAATACACAATGCATCACAACAAAAGCAACTGAGAAGCATACACTAATCTGTAAACAATTCACGAAAATACAACACAAACCTAGCTCGGATTCCGAGATAAGCATGAGGGCGATACGTTCCCCAATACAAGCTCTCCTTGTGCTCACCTTGAAACTGCAATCATCCGCAGAAAAATCAATCCCTAAATCACACACAGTAATAGTCAAAACAAAAGCAAAACGAGAGCGGGTCAAAATTCGATTACCTGAGGGAGATCCATGAGCTTCGGAGCAGGGAATGGCGTGACGACCCTAGGTATCTGTGTTGTGCGACATGGTTGTAGATGAAAAACAAAATGATGGAGAAGGCGACGACGCTGAGCCCTAGCACGATTTTGAGATCAACGTTGAAGATTCTGATCGAGCTCTCGTTTCGACGGCGGGAACTGAGCCTATGATGGCGGAGAGAAACATCGTCGTCTTCGCCGTCCTTAGGGCGATTGGAGGATTTAACACCGCTCCGACTAGTGCTTCGTTTTCCCATTTGGACCGAGAGTGCAGAGAACTGAGAGAAGCGTCAGAATCGCACTACTAGAAATTTCCCCATTGCACACTGATTTGAATTAGTCCCTATTGGGACAAAGCACACTGATAATAGTGTGCAGCCACTAATGAGGAATCAGTCCCCTCTATAGCAGGTGCTATGGGGACATTCCACACTGTTAAAACAACAGTGGCATACCAAAACCCAATGTAGCACATTACCTTTTTCTTTCCCACTGTTATTGTAATAGTGTGTTTTCTCAATGCCACCAACATCAGTGGCAAAATTTGGAGAATGAATAAAAAAAAATAACAATTTGGCACACCTATAACCATGCATTTCTAAAATTTACTGTACAGATTGTATCAAATTTCAAATAAAATACATCAGAAAACTTAAATATCTGCATGTTCCTTTCCATGGCTGCATCTGTTACCTCTAGCAACTTCTCTATGCTCTATCAAACAAACATTGACGGCTCAAATTTGAAAATCAACCCTGCCAAATAAACATTGACCCAATTAATTCATTTTGATAGTGTAACAGAACATATTGATATGCAACATCAAGCATTTTACATGACTATCAAGTGATTAGTTCAATAAGATGAATCACTTAACACTATAAAAGAGAACCCAAGACCTGCAAGTACCTTCTTCAACAATAATAAAAGGATGTGTTTTGCCCTTTGAATGAGATAGATAGGCACAGTAGCAGACCTAAAAAAAAGAAAAAGTAGCAGATTTAATCATATGTGAAGCATTTACCCAACAAAGTACTACAACAGCAAGTGCTATCCAATATCCTATACTAACAGCTTATGCAAAGATAAACTGATAAGCAAGCAAATATGTTGGAAAGAGCGTAGTCATAGCCTCACCTCATCAGTTACACTGGGATCAGCTCCAGCTTTTAACAATCATTTTATAATCTCCAAGTTCCCAATATTAGCAGCGATGTGTAAAGGGGTCGCTCCACCAGCACTCATATTTACTTTGGCACTTACATGTTCAAACAAACAAAAGAAAAGGTAAGGTTGCAAGTCAAATAATGAAGCAAAGATCACCCAAAATAAAAACATAAGGGCATTCTGCTATTAAACATTACACATGCATATTTACCAGACATACAGAAGATCACTGAAATTGCAAATTAAACTTTGAAGAATGGAACTTGTTGACTATATCCCTATGGTTCAGTCACATGTGACATGTGACATATAAAGCATAATGGGATAGATTGATTTTTAATAAAGCATTTCTCGTATCAATGAGCTTTATATAAGTGTCACAGTGAAGCTCTGAAATTAAGAAATTATATTTGAATTGAGGATAATTTCATTATGTTGCTTGAAAGTAATGCAAATCATCTCTTGGTCAAAACACTGAACTATTGAAGAACAATAACTTCTCGATAAAGATTTGACATAAGACCCAAAAGATAAGCTGGATTCAGCTCACTCACCATCTCCCTACTTGGAAACCTAAAATCTGTATTAGGGAAAATTATTCAAAATATTTGTATCTTTGTATTGTGTCTCACTTACTGATACTACAGTGTAGAAATCATTAAGGAAGAAAGTGAACCTGAATCAATAACTCTAAGCACGCCAGTGAACCAGCTGCCACAGATGACAACAATGGAGTAATATCATCATCACTTTAAGCATTAGGCTACAAAAAAAAAAATGAATTAATTAATATAAGACCATATCAGCTCAGATTCTAGTTACACTGTGTCTTGTAGAAGATTTTTAGGATCTCTTTAGGAGCCTTTTTACTAGAATTAGCCATGAACTAAATATGAAAACATACTGTAAAGACATAAGCCAGAAAAGGGAATTGTAGATATGAACAACTTGTACTATACTTTATATTGTATTTTAAAATGTATAATACAATAAATGTACTAACTACAAATTTAAAGACGCACCCATCAATATATAAACATCAAGACTCTTCATGCCACAACTGCAGCTCTTCCTTGATGTGAACAACCTGCACATTATACCAAGTAGTTAGTTCTTAGTTCTTTGGTTCTGACCATGTAGTATACAAGGATATAATATATCACTTATTACAGAAATTTAGCATTCGAATAAACATAACTATAGAAAAAAGAGGTACAAAAAACTGAAGAGGGATAGCAGTGCACATCTGCATACACACGTCCAATTTCGAACCCTGTTGGTCGTGAAAACAATTTGTAGAAAACATGGGGAAATACCTCAGAGCCACACGATATTTCTGACACAACTTCTCAGGCTCTGCCATTACAATCTGATACAAGGAGTAACCTGTATATTTAAAAGACAGATAAACTTAGAGAAAAATAAACCCCAAAACGAAAAAAAAAATGTAACATTTCCATGCATTATCTATCAACACTTTCTACCAATTTCTCTGAATCATTCTTGTTATAAAACTATGCATTCATAACCAATTCCTAACAAACACTAAACATTAATACAAGTAACTCACTCTAAGACTCACATTTTGCATATGGGCAGTCCACCATTCCCTTCTCTAAATCCAACTGCAGAACGTGAACAAAAATAATTATATTACCCAATACAGGAACAACGCCGAAGCAACATTTGGCCTAAATTACAAACACACTGTAAAATTCAACCAATAAAACTATCAAAATGAATTAAAGTCTCCTAAAAAAACATAATCTTACATTATTCTGGGCAGCTTTTCTTTGCTAAAAATCCTTCTTCTTTGGATTCCAAACCTCCTCTTTATAGCTGAAATCAACATACAAAGCAAAGAACAGATGAAATTATTGCTTTGAAGCATAGCAGTGAAGAATTATTGTTGAACACAGTTACCCTTCATATCTGCATTGACACAGCACAACTTTTATTGATCAACTCAAATAGAATATAAATCCTTTAAAAGCTAGCTTAAGCCATTTAATGATTACACATCCAAGAACAACTATCCAAATTCAAGACATTTCAAAGTCGACGTGCGTTATCAAATTCAAGACAACATATATACTCTACAAAGATGATGTGAAATTGGACTCACGTACAGGCCAGACATGCCTATAGCCAAGGACTCCATCGATCAGTACGCTATTTTGAAACACTGAGTAATTAGAATCAACCTCTTTCCCATAATTTTGACTACAAGAAGCTTATTGCTCCGAACTTTCATTTTCTGAAACAAATATCAAGGCTAAAATAAGAAAGCAAATCCCAACCTTTGCTATCAACCTTAGCCTCCACCAATTTGATGATCTGCTCCATGACATCTGATACCTAAGATTTACTTCCACCGATTCTTCCTCAACCTTGAAACTCAAAAAATAACATAGATCTATCAAAAACATACTTCCACAAGGAAAAGAAGAAAGAGGGCAGACAGAGAGATAGAAGAAAACCCTAACACCAAATCGACTTCAAAAAAAGCCTAATATATTTAATTATTTATGAGGACATCAGTGTTGTCATATACCTTTACTAACATCTGCATGCACCACCGAGTATATCCAAACATTCGTCGGCGTCGGAGAATGATACAACAAATCCAGATACGCCACTCCACCACTAACAGACCACCAAAGCCTCTTGATCTCAACAGACCGCCGGTTCGATTCGAAAAAAATCAAAAAAAACCAAGAACAGGGAAATCCAAGGGGAATAGCATGAAGAGAGGGCTTGGTCATCGATGGATCCAGAACAAATGGTTTTGGGAGGTAACACCAGTTCAAATCTGTTGGTGGAGAATGAAGAGAATCAGAGATAAGGTCTTGATGGTGAGAGATGGATTTTGGGAGGTTTCATAAGGCAGAGAGGGTGAAAGGGGAAGAAGAGGAGTGAGAGACGAATTGTGTGGCTGCTCTCGTCCAAGAGGAAGCCTTATCCTCTTTCTCCAAAAAAAAAAAAAGGAAAAAAAAAATCCATGTGAACGTGCTGGGTGCTGCCAGCCCACTTCATTATTTTATTCCCTAATTCTTGTCTTTGGTGGTAAATAGTTGCTTCTCATCAAGGGCTCTTTCGGCCATTTTCATAAATCATTTCCTTTTCACACCATTAACAGTGATATATGGATTAAACAAGTAATTACTTGTATATACTGTACACAATTACACACTGATGATCTGATCAGTGAAGGGGAAAAAAAACTCACTGATGTTTTATATCAGTGTTATACTATTGATTTTGAGACTGATGACTTTTTGGTGGCTAAAAAAAGGGTGCTAATGGGGAAATTTGTTGTAGTGTCGGAAGGAAGTTTGATTCTTTCTTCTCATAAAAAGACTAAAGGCGGGGGCGGGTCAGATTGTGCCCGGCCCAATATGCCTTTTGGACTCTTAGTGCTTCTGAAAATTTCGCTCCAATACATGCCTTGATGCCACGTGTCCTTTTCAGAATTTTTTTCCTTTTGCCAATTTTCAGTTCAAAATTAAAAACAAAACAAAAATTGAAAAACCAACCTATGTTCGACCTACAATGGATGACTGAGGTAAATTTGAGATTATCTTAACTGACACAATATTAGAGAAAAATGTCTTACCACTATACGAAACATTGATTGGGAACTGTATCTTAATTAAAATAGCTTTAAACTAATTTAGCCACTTAAAAATAAAAGGTTTTACATTTTGGAAGATGGAACTAGTATCTTGGAGTTGCTATAAGCTAGTTTTGCTATGATTTTAATTTCAAATGCTACTTCAAAGAGGTTTTTTAGCCATAAAACCTCTGTCTATTATAAATGAGAGAATAAGAGAGAGATAGAAGAGAGGAACATAATATGGAGGTGGTAAAAGTGTGTCTTTCATTCTCATTAGACCCATTAATTTAGGAGTAGTGTTTAGATCATAAGGACATAACTAATGAGTATTTACAATGGACAGCCACATATATATAATTAATATTTACAACACTGTCTTTCTTTTCCATGAGTCATGTGTCCCAAATTGAGTGGTTTATAAACCAAAAGTGGGAATACAAACAAAGGTGGTGCACACATCAAACTTAGATTGCCACATGTTTAATCTTGTTTCGTACAAAAATTATAACGGATGTTCTTCCTCTTCTTCTATATAAGTTCTACCCATCTCACGAATAAACGCTTATAGATTGTTGTCTGACTTCATAGCCAGCTAGGAAACGAATACAAAAAATGTTGTTGGCATGAGTCATGTCACGTAATTAGGATTGTGAATATTGTGTTATTATTAGAATTGTTCTGTAATATTCCATTGTAGTTAGTTTTGTAGTAGGTCTTGATGTATCTTGTATATATACTCTGTTCTTGGACAAGGCAAATAACACATCAGAAAATTCTAAATCTCTTTGTTCCTTTGTTCTGTTTGATTTTGGTATATATCAGAGCCGATATCCATTCGACTCGGTAGGTGCTATTCAATTTCCGCTGCGGAAAGTCAATTTACTCTTGTTCTCTTGTCTTTGGTTCATTAATTGTTGGTCCTTTTGTTTCTTTGGTCGTTGGTCCTTTGTTTTGGTTACTGTCCATTTGCTTTGGTTTTGGTTATTGGTCCTTTTGGTCGCTGGTCCCTTTGCTCCCATATTAGGAGACATTCTATCCTTTGTTTTTTGTTGAACGTTCTGCATCCATATCCTTGTTTTTGGAAGGGACCACTCCCATCAATCATTGGTTTGTGGTTTATTAATTTGGATATTTGAAGAAGAAAGAAGATGGTGGATTTGACTATTACCAACGGGAATAATGGAGGATCTCAGAGTGAAAGGGGCTAACTCTGTGGCCCGTGAAGTTGTGATTGTTCAGAATGAAACAGATAACTTGAGTTTTGGTGTAAAGCTTGATGGCACCAATTATCAGTTATGGCAGAGGCATATGAAGATCCATGTTCAGGGGATTGGAAATTGGAGTTATGCTACCGGTAGTGCAGCAAGACCTTCTGCAAGAGCAGAAGCCGATGAATGGGATACGACAAATATTAATGTACGTGATGGGAGTTCTTCTCAAGGCTATGACTCCGGAGGTAATGAGATTATTTGCTAATTATATTCTTCCAGAGCAATTTGAGATTCTGTTATTGCTACATATTATTATGGGAGTGACTTTGCTCGTGTTCATGAATTGAATGTCAAAGCTTTCAAAATAATTCAAAGTGGACAGCATGTTGCAACCTTTTATGCAAATTTGAAGACAATTTGGCAGAAGCTTGATCAGCGAAACCGTAATCCTATGACTTGTGAGGCTGATATTAATTCATATCGGACTGAGCAGTACAAGATGAATGTCCATATTTTTCTTCCTGGCCTGGATCGTCACTTTGAAGGGGAAAAGAATGAGTTATTACGTCTTGCAACTCCATCTATATTGGAACAAACTTTTGCCTATATTCGAAGAGATGAAGGTAATAAGGCTACCGCTAAGAACCTTCATACTGAAATTTCTGGTTTAGCAATACATGCTACACCTCCATCTCAACCTCACATTGAGAATTCTACCCTAGTTCCATCTCAGAGTCAGTATCAACCACGAAATCAGGAATATCAGCAGAATCAGAATTTTAACCAAATGACTTGCAAATATTGTAAGGAAGTTGGCCATTTCAAGAATCAATGTCCTAAGCTGCGAAGGTTTAATAACAACAACTTTGGTTGGAGAGAAGGCAATAATACTGGTGCCAGAACCTCACTTCTACAGCATTGAAGGGCAAGATCCCTGGTAATGTTTCCTTGACTAAGGAAACTCGAGGTAAAATTGGTATTGCTTTACATGTTTCTGACTTTACTGGTAGTGATACATGGATAATTGATTCTGGTGCGTCTAACCATATGACCTATGATAAGTCCTTCTTTACGTCTATGTCATCCCCTTCTATATCCCATATTTCTAATGCGAATGGCGCGTCTTTTCCGATCTTAGGTATTGGGTCTGTTCAGGTTACACCATCCATTGTATTGCATGATATGCTTTATGTACCCTCGTCGTCTCATCATCTTTTGTCGGTAGCCCAGTTGGGGTCACAAAATAAGTGCTCTGTAACCTTTTATCCAATGTATGTTATTTTTTAGAATTTGTGCACCAGGGTGATCATGGGCAAGGGAGACATGAGGGGGAGACTGTTTCACTTGGATTGTGTGTACATAGAGCCAACACAAGCATCGAAATAGCCTTTGGCCCTGATATTGAATTCTGACAGATTGAGTCAGCTATGGTTGAGGCACAGGCGTTTGGATTATCCATCTTTTGGAGTCATGAAGAAATCCATGCCTTCGTTGTTTCTAGGAGATAGACCATCCCCATAAGGATGGTGAAGGGAGGGCCCCAATTGATAGAAAAAAAACCGGCAACCCCTTGGGGTTATCCTTGTAACACCCCACATCTGATTTACCCTTTTTACTGAGTTACACAAATTTCTGTATGTTTACCATTCGCGATTATAGTTTTAACGTTTAGGGGGGTGGCTAAAAGTTGACTTTTTATGGGTTAACAATTTGAGAAAATTTCCTTCATGAAAGTTGTAGAGGACATTAAACCAAGCGCGTGCATATGTGGTACTTAAAAATCGGAGTTCGTATGCAAAAGTTATGAGTGAAATACGAAGCTACTATTCATGATAAAAATTTAGATAAATATGGAAAGTTACCGGGTAGGTTTCCAAAACCGGAAACCCACCCCTTTCTCTCTCTCCTCTCCCCCGACTCTTCTCCCTTCCCTTCGGGTTTTCTCTTCCTCCCTTCGATTCCACCCTTTCCGGCCACCAACCGGCCTGCAGCCGGCCACCACAAGAGCGCCTCTTCCCTCTCTAAACCCTAGTGACCTGGGATTTTGGAGATTTGGCTGAGAAATTTCAGATCGAAGCAAAGTTCGCTCCGGCTGCAGTTTGGGGTTTCGCCGATTTCCCGCAATTCCGGCCACCTTCGGCCACCAAGTTAACGTCGAAGGTTTGGTTTTTGACGGAGATCATTTCCCCTAAAGTATTTCATTCCAATTAGCATTGTAGAGGTCGAATTAACGATTTGCATTTCTATGGTTCTTGAGGTTTCGGGGCTTTTCTTCACCGGATGGATTCGACTACTTCAAGGTAAAATTGGAATGTGTTGCTGTTGGGAAAATTGTTGGGCCTGTTGTGTAGATGCTATTGCTGGAATTTGGTGGTCATCGGAGGTAGTGGTCGTCGGCGCGTGGTGGCGCGTAGAGTTGCGTTTTAATTATAGTTTTAGTTCTATAAATCCTATATTGATTGTAGAATTTGATACATGAAGTTTGGTGAAAATCGGAGGAATTACGAATTGAGTATAAATGGTTAATTATCGATTTACGTGAATTCGATCGCCGAATTTCTTTCGAATTCACTTTAGATCTTACATTGATGAATGAATAATGTTGGAGTATTAAGGATGGATATTGTGGAGAGTTGAGGAGTTGGATTTTTGGAAGGGGGGATGTTTTGAATTTCCATTTCTAAGTATCGTAAAGTTAAATTTCCGTCCTGTGAAATATATATATTTATGAATGCTATTCGTACAGGACGAGAGGAGTCTCCATATGAGGAAAATCACGAGCGACGTCAAGATTGACTGCATACTGTGAGTGGACTTTTATTTTCAAGGATTGATGCATGCAATCATTTATTTGCTTCCGAATGATAAATTGCTGATCGTATTACGTTTTCGAATTCATGATTGATTTCTGATATTACTTTGATATATGCGGATTCAGAATTTATACTATTTATATTATATTTATATTCGGCGATTTGAGATTTTAATGAGATTTCGATGAAGTAAAACTTTATACTTATTTATCTCCTATTTATTTTGAACTTGAGATGATCTTGGCGTGCGGGGTCATGTCTTTGCACACTTGGATTCTTATCTCGTGAGAAATGTGGGGAAACTATACAGATTTATTGGGTTTCGACAATCTTCTTCCTCACCATACGCAGGTCATGTGATTAGGTCTCCTCCTCACTTACTTTGTGTTTGTGAGTGGCAGTTGAGGTAGCTTTTCTCCTCCTCACGTGGGTGGTAGTCGAGGTAATGTTCTCCTCCTCGCACAATCTATGTGTGAGTGGCAGTCGAGGGTAGGTAGAGCCTGAGAGGCTCCATTCCCGTATGGTGAACTCTCTTCCCCGTATCCTTTTATTGTTGCTTTTGACTAGCGGGGCTAGTCTGATTTCCGTTTAACCAGTGGGGCTGGTCCTATTTCTCGAGCATTGGAATTTAAATTCTTCTTTGTGGTTATTTGTGATTAGCCCCATTTCTTGAGAGGAGCTTCTCGTGGTTTGTTTTCATAATTATCGCATGCATCGAAAGTTTTTAATGAAATTATTGTGGGAAAGTATAAAAATCCATTTTGTTTAAAATTGTTTATTTTTGTCCACTCACGCTAACGTTTTTATATACTTTTCCCCTGGGCCATTCGGTTTCAAATGCCCAGATTGCAGTATTGCTGCTCGGCGTACGAGAGTGAGCCATAGTGACCGCACCTGCTTCCGCCACCACATTCTGTAGGTTACCTGTTTAGCCTACTGCACTCCTTGTCCATTTACATTCCTAGAATGCTCTGATTACTAAGGGATATGTGACCCAGACTTGTATGAATTATATTTGAGGTCTATGACCTAACTTTGGTGATTGTGGTATCTTTTACCTTTTGGAGATTATGTATGATGTTATTATCTTTGATATGGGATTTGTTGAATTATGGGAGCAGGGTGGCTCCAGGAGTTGTGGTTGGATCATTAGAAGTGAATTTTGGTTTTCCGCAGGTTATTGGGTTGTCCATTTTTAGGGGAGGTTATGCCGAAATTTTCGGTAAACCTTCTTTAAAGGTGGGTCCCGCATGGCCACTTCGGATTCCAGGGTGGAATTCGGGGTGGGTCTTGTTAATCCTGCACTTGGAAGAAGAAGTAGAAAAATGAATAAATATAGTGATAATTTGATTCTTCATCGCCGTAGTAAATAGGCGAGAAAATAGAATTTGTTTCTTCATCTTAAAAATAATAATAATAAAAACAAAAATATATGGAGTAATTAATTGTGACACGTTCACTAAAAAAAAAAAAATCCTTTTGTAGCAAATCATTTATTAAGAAAAATAAATAAACTTAACACAAAAGCAGAAGAGGAAATAATTATAACTTGGTCTCGAGCGTCTACCATTATACCAACAATGATCGGGCATACTATTGCTATCCATTATGGAAAGGAGCATTTGCCTATATAGTGAGTCTATCCTACATTGTGAAACTTGTGCTTTGGCTAAGAGTCATAGGTCTAGTTATCATTTGGGCTTTCATTCTAATACTATGTCTTTTGAGTTAATTCATTCGGATTTATGGGGTCCTTCTAAATATTGTACCCTTTTTGGAATGCGATATTTTGTGTTATTCATCGATGACTTTACTCGATTATCTTGGGTAATTGTACTTAAGTCCAAAGATTTTGTTTTTTCTGCTTTTACAATATTCCATAAGCTTGTTCATACTCAATATGACGCTCACGTTAAGGTCTCTCGTTCCAATAATGGCGGTGTCAATCATTCTTTTAATGAATATTTCCAACACCATAGCATAATACATCAAACTTCATGTCCACAGACGCCTGAGCAAAATGGGGTGTCTGGACAGAAAAATCGTCATCTTCTGGACATGGCTCGGTCTTTTCTATTTAGTGCTAACATGCCCAAGTATCGTTGGGGAGAGGCCGTTTTGTGTGCTTCTGGACATGGCTTGGTCTCTTTTTATTGTAGTTGTATGTAAACTAAATTTTATTTCGTCAATTTTGTTTTCATATCTGGAATTTCTGTTATGGTTTACTAAGCATCTTTAACTTTGTTTGGATAGGGTGAGGCTAGATTCGCTTTATCACCCGATTCAATTGTGAATTAACAAATTTTGATTGTCTCGGTCTTCTTGCATTGTGTTTAAAAGCCCAGTATGAAAAATTTGCTTGCACTTAGTTAATTAAGACCTTTTTTGTCTTATGTATAGGTTAAGTAATCTATCTGAACATTCATTCTTCTCTCTTCTTCTCCTTTTTTTTTTCTCTCTCTCTCTCCATGCTTTTGGAATTACATTTTTAACATTTCATATTTAGACAAGGATGCCACTGCTAAAGACATCTTCCCTTCAGCTCTTTGTTTTTTGTTTTTGTTTTTGTTTTTGTTTTTTTTTTGTGGGCTACTGCAAATGCTTAGATAGCAGAACATTTAATTGGATTTCCCCTTTTAATCTACAATGACACCACCGATTCATTCTTTTCTATTTACTTCACAAAATACTGTTGATTTCTTTGTGAACGTAAATGACACTCTACCCCAATTGTATTTCAAATAGCAAAGGCCGTAACCAACCTCTTTTGTGCAGGTTTAAAACAGAACACCTGCTAAAGTGTCAAACCTCCAGAGTTTAAACTCAAGGGTGAGGCATTTAGTTTTAAATTTCTTTGTTGCACCTTTTGTTTTGTTTATATTGGTGTTTTGGAAAGAGAAACTGGAGATTGGGACAAGTTTTAGCTATATGGTTTTGGGGGTTACGAGTATATGGTTTGGTGCTTTGGTGGTTTTGGTTGCTATGGTTAATAGAGAGCAGGGATAGTTATCTCTTTCTGGTTTTGCAGGAGTGGAAGGTAGTCCAAGTTTTTATTCCATTAATGGATTGACACCAAATTTTCTTAAATAAAAAATAAACAATTTGGAAAAGTGCAAAAGAAAAAGGCATCGGAAATGGTAAAATTAGCATCGGAGTAAATGGTAAATACTCCAAAATTACCCTTAAGCAAAGTTGCGTCGGCTCCCCATGAAAATGTACATAGTATATTCCTATAACGAGATCATCAAAGAATTGAACCAGTTTTGTTTGCTTAGTTTTTCCTCTTTGTTTTCCTTCTTTCTGTTTTGCAACGATGTCAATTCTGGGCTTGGATCCTGGGGATCCTAACAATTGGTATCAGAGCCCGCAACTTGGGCATGTCTCCGGTGAGACCGACAGAGTATGGCTGTGGAATCTCCGGTAAGTGTTACTATCGCTCTTCCATAGGAGCGTCGTACCATACTATGACCAACTCACACAACCAAACCCTTACCCACCACCGCAACACAACCACTCTACAACCATCATCAATGGCCACCTATTCCCTTCTCAATTTCCATGTGATGCTCAGACTCCCACCCAATTAAACACTCTGCCTTACTTGTAGCCCATTTATCCTATTGCTCAATAGCCACCCGCCACCACTCTTCGAAGTCCATCAATCCTTACTTAGGGCATCTCCAACAATGGAGTGAAAAGCCAAAATGACTAAGGGTCTTTTGTTTCACCATCCCCAAGTCAAATCAAAATGGTGTCAAAATGGCTTTTGAGCCATACCTTGAGTCAAAATGACTAAGGAATGAAGGTAGAAAGCCAAAATGGCTTAGGTGAAGAAAGCTAGGCCCCACCTTCCACTATCCAAAATGAGCGGTTCTGATTCACTTCTCATTAACTCAATTTAAAATGGAAGGTTAAGATTGATTGATACCAAAAAATACAAAATAAATATATAATTATTTTTTTATTGAAAATTAATAATTACTTAATTTCTAATCTGACAGTCAGAAAAATGTGATGAATTAAATTCAATGACTAATAATAAAGTAATGTAGTTTTAAATGAAAAAAACTTGAAAAAATAAAATAAAAACTTAAACAACGATATATTATATAAAATTATTATGTATGATATATAAATTCTGAAATTCATACTGTGGTTAACTAATTATCTAAAATAATTAAAATTATAAAATGGCTATAGCTTTTGATTAAAGAGGATTGGAGATGCAAAATATGAATGAATAGTAATGACACTGGGGGTGTCAAATTTTCTAAATGACTTTGGCTTTTGAGTAAAGGGTTGGAGATGCCCTTACTACTCACCTCATTCTAACCCAAATCCCTGGAACTGTCCACTAATTTCACAAAGCCATCCTATGAACCATCAACCATCAGTTACCAGTATTCATTCTCAATTTGTCCCCACAAAAACCATGACTACACCACCCATTTACCATTCTTGCACCTCCACCTCCGGCTTACGAGCAGGTTTGCCCAATTTCAATTGGTCCCAATTGTTGATTCAGGCTACTCCTCTTTCACACCAGAGCCTACAGTCAAGCTTAAGGGAGATGATAAACCACCGTCACCACCACGAGGTTCTGGTGAATTACAAGATTACAAAGAACACACAGATGTTAAGCTGTGTAAGATGCAAGAATCTTTGAAGAGTTTATATCTACACCGAATAGCATTCATTCAAGATTTCGTGCCGCCGTGGAATATAGCTCTACAGGACCTTGCAAAGCCTGCTTATCTTCTTCTTTGGGTAATGGTAATAAATTGAAGTCGAAGTCCATAGCAACCATCATCTTGCAATACTAGACAATTGATGTGGATCGATCTCTATATCTGTTGTCTGGAATGGATTTGCAAGAATGCTGCATCTCTATTTATGGTCATACAATTGCGTACAACAAACAAAGTCATTAAACAATTAGGACAAACGTTTACTAATCTTATTTGGCCGGCGTTGACAAACTACATTCCTCTTTCTCCTAGGATTCACTTTTCAAACTAATGGTATGTCTCTAAGATTGTTTTACACATTCAAAGTCTATGGGTATTCAACTACGATTTTTAAGACTCCTTTAAAATCTTGTTGCGTTATGACTTGAAAATACAATATATAATCAAAGGTCGACGTACTCCCATCTTCAATAATATGGTTGGGCGGCCAATGCCGGTTTGGGGTTGTACATCAACAACAAACCCAACAAAACCACAGCACCTATTGCCGATTTCTTCCATATTTTCACTTATCTCCATTCTCTTGATATAATTAGGGTTTGCTAGTGTTATGAAAAATAGCTTGGAAGTGGGATCCTAATTAGCTGGGAGAAGTCAGTCTCGTGCATGTGTTGGCATGTGGTTAATTAGTTCCTTCTGTTAATTAGTTGTTAGTCTAATTAAGCATGTTATGATTTCAATTAAGTCTACTCACTCCATGTGCGACACATGTCCACATGATATGGGCTATATATGCCTCAATCTGTAGCTGAAAACCCTATCGTTGAATATCAGTTCATTATCTTCTTCCTTTCCTCTACGTTCCTTTGCAATTGCTCACAGTTAGGGCCTCTACCGTAACATTTGGTATCTAGAGCCTGTCGTTCATGGGCAACTTGAAGGGGGGTGGGAAACCCCCATCCGATGACCCTCACGTTTCCGGTGAGCTATCTCACTTGGAATTCGAGCTTCAGGTCCATCGTGATGAAACCAGTGCGCGGTTAGATGCGATGCAGGCTTCCCTCAATGAATCTATGGCCACCACTCTGGCTAGCTTCAAAGCCTTGTTGATGGATGAATTTAAACAGCAGCTCCCTCTTGTTACATCTTCCTCCTACAGTAATGCTAATGATGTGATATTGTACACCACAAATCCCATGACTACTCAAGCTGTGAACATGCATATGAATAGAATTGCTCCTAATTATGGCGAGAAGGACAAAGGAGTAGTACCTAACATGCTTGGTCTTCTTAAGTCAGTGGAAAATATTTATTGTGATATCCCTCCTGATAGGAGCATTTTAATGCGACGTTTTAACTGCATTTCCCTACTTTTCTTGCGTTATTTCCTTATTAAAACCCTGTTTAGGAAAGTTTCCATTCTTTGATTGGGAAAGTTCCTATTTGTAGAAAGTTTATATTTTTGTAGTTTCTATTTATCATTTTTAGTAAGTTTCCATTTTCAGTTTAGGAAAGTTTCTATTTTTCTTATTAGTTTCTATTTTCAGGACTGATGTCGCTTTTGGGAAGCGCACAATTTAACCCTGAAATATCGTTAGTAGTATAAGCAAATAGGGATCGTTCTATTCCGGGGATTGAGGGTACACTTGTAACTGTGAAACAAATAAAGAAAAGTATTATTTACAAAAATAAAAAAAAGAAAAAATATATAAAAGTAAACACAAAAAAGGGGGGGGGGGGGGATTAGGATTCTTAAAATTAAAATTAAAATAAATAAAATAAAGAAAACGTAAAAACATATGTACAAGGGTGGAACGTAAGGAACAAAGATCAAAACCACATCCATATGCAAGAAATCCAATTACAATTCCTATAGTTGATATTAAATGTCATGAGAGAGGAGTTGATCATGTGAAACATTCGAAAGCAAATGAATTCCCATTTTTTACTTTTCAATGCTAATTAACCTAAGCGAAAGCACCTAGATTAATCCTATCAAACATGCAATCAAGCCCTAGAAAGCTAGTCAATCATGACATGTTCAACGCATTAGACATAGAGAAAGGCTATCAACTCAAGTGTACAACTTAGTATGGAAAAGTCCACCTAATTGCAATCCTCTTTAATTAAATTCGGTCTTTGCACAAAACCTTTACTACTTTGATTCAAGTTTACACAAAACGAAAAGTCGATTTCATGTTCTTAAACCTAGCACCAATTATATCAAAACCCTAAGTGTTTGCAACCACATAAGATTAAAATACAAAAGTTATCTATAACAAGCAATCTTCTAGGGACGACACAAGGGTGGATGGCGGTTAGGAAATTGATGTATTGCATGGCTTCTCTTTCTCTTGGCTTGAAAATGAAGAACAAGAAAACTAGAGAATGAAGAAATATGGAGAGGAGATGGAGAGACAAAGAAGATGAGATGGATGAAGGAAGTGGTCTAGGAAAATGGAAAGGAAATGGTGAGACAAAGAAGATGGAATGGATGAAGGAATTTGTGTAGGAAATGGTGACTAAGGAAAATGGAAAGGAAATGGTGAGATAAAGAAGATGAGATGGATGAAGGAAGTTGTTATGAGAGTGAGAGGAGAAGTGTATTTATAGCCCAAAAAATGATGAATGGAGGGTGGAGATGAACATAAATGAAGGGCTAGATATGTTAGACAAATTTGTAAAAAAAAATCTTCCCACTTGTTTATCACTTGTTCAACTTGAATTGATTTTCCTCCTCAAGATTTTCCACTTGGTTGCAACTTTGATTTTCCTCCTCAAGATTTTCCACTTAGTTGCAACTTTGATTTTCCTCCTCAAGATTTTCCACTTGCTTGGAGGTCCTAAAAAGAGAAACTAATAAGAAAAATAGAAACTTTCCTAAAATGAAAAATGGCAACTTACTAAAAATGATAAATAGAAACTACAAAAATATAAACTTTCTACAAATAGGAACTTTCCCAATCAAAGAATGGAAACTTTCCTAAACAGGATTTTAATAAGGAAATAACGTAAGAAATGTAGGGAAATGCAGTTAAAACGTCGCATTAAAATGCTCCTATCAA
>BDJD01005330.1:94062-107210 GCA_002564525.1 Rosa multiflora
GAACGACGCGTCGTGGCCTAACATTTCGACGTAGACGAGGCGGATGATGTACTCCTTCATCTTGCGCTTGGGGATGTCAGGCTCGGAGAGGCGGCGTTTTAGGGTTTCGATCTCGTGGAGGACGATGCGTTCCTCTTCGGCCTTGGATCGAGCTTCGCCGATGGACTTGACGAGGTCGAGGAACTCCTTGGATTGGCCGAAGCCGCCTTGGGAGCCCATGGCGAGCTCCCGGCCGATGGTCTTGAGCTGCTCCATTAGGGAAGTTGGGGCATCAAGGAGTGTGAATTGTGAAGAGAGGAGAGTAAAGAAGGGCGTTTGGGTCTCCCTGATGGCAGATCTGAAATATGAGAGAGTGTGGCGTAGTGAATAAGTGATAAGAGGGGAGGACATAGTGGGCGTGGCTATAGAGCTTCTGGGGGTCGGAGAAGCAGAGAGACGGCTTCACCATTTATTGATTTTTACAACGGCGCTATCGATTTTTCCTTTGCTTAAATGCCATGATTAAAATTATTTCTCACTCAACCTTTCCAAAATGGTTAAATTTTTCAAATAAAAAAATTATTAAAAATTGATTTTTGATCGAGCAAGAAAATTGCAAAGAGAAACATGTTGAGCAACCTACATGAGAAGGAGACATCGAGTCCATGTCTCATTTCATCCACCGAGTGTCTCATTTTAGTTAAAAAGATCCACTATAAAGTTAACATCTCGGAAGATAGGCTTAAAAGTAACAACTTCAAAGCTTTAAGCAAGCCATTTGACGTCACTCATAGTCTTCTTAATTCTCAAATTATTTAAAAAGTTGTTAAGGGCAGGAGGTTAACATATTTGTCAAGCAACTAGAAGTCTAGAATGGTGTTTGGTAAAATTTAATAAAGTTTAAAAAGCGGTTTTGAGGGTTTGCTCCGCGTTGCCTAATTAGAGGAGAAAAGAATTTTTTGCGCTACTTGCATCCATGTTCCATCTGGTGGCGCGTCCTCGAGACGTCATGGTCGGACAGGTGGGTTTGGCTTGTTAATTCACTAGTGATGGTCTGAGGTAGAGTACAGGCTGGGACGAGGAGAAGCGATGGTGCAGTTATGAAAGTCTACAACCGCCTAGGACGTGAAAAGGTCTGCAACCGTCAACTAGAGCCAACAAAGCTTGGATCCACCTGTTTGGCTCAAGTTTTTGCTGCAACTGGTCAACAGTCTCTTTTCTGCACATGGGCGTGCCAGCACCGTCAGGTGCGATCGTCGGGGATGTCCCTTGACCTGACTTCTTTCAAGTGATTGTAGACGAGGAGAGCACCAACCTCATCATAGGGGTCTTTGTGCCTCGTGATGAGGACTTTTGCTTAGTTTCTTCAATATCACACAATCGATACTCGACGTCGTAGATCGAGCAGAGCAAAAATCACTGGGAAGTGGGGAGAACTTGCTAAAGCGTGACTTTACCTCGGTCCCACTTTTTTTTCTTCACAAACTCACACCGACATGAAATGTATGGCCAGATTTGCTCCAGATCTACTCAGCCACAGATCAACGGCAAAGAGACCAATGTGGATAACCACCCGAGGTGGATGGCAGAAGCTACTGTTCAACCGTTCAATGGCTTTTACTACTTGTGTGATACCTCTGAAGAGCTTGGTTGGCTCAAACTGGCGTCATACTGCTTTTCTTTACAAACCACATTCATTGCCTCCTGCTCTGCATTTGTTGCAGTAGGTACTCAACCTTTATGGTGTATTGCTTCCTCTTTTCTTTGTTCGAGTTTGAATACAGTTGAGTGTGAGTTTGAGTCTTCGAGCCATTTCTTTGCTACCCCATTTCAGAGAAGCACTAGCTAGCTAGTTGGAAGAAACAATGGCGAGAAGAGCATGCACTTCTCTTCCATTTCATGATGGTAGTGTTGAGGAGGAGAAGGGGCCTACCTTCTTCAAGATCATAAGGCCTGGAAAGCATTTAGTAAGTAATTTCAAGCCCTACCATCTCTTCAATTTCATGAACTTTGTTTTAAATGTTATTGCTGTTTCTCTGCAAATAGGGATGTCACTAGATCATTTATGTACGTGTGTGTGTGTGTGTGTGTCTTGGTCTCTCTGTTTTTGGTGTAGTGAAAAAGATTTAGGACACGCTATCAGATATCCCTACGAATTAACTGCAGCTGAGGCCAAGTACAGGCTTTTGCTAATTAATGTTTATGGTTTAAAAATACTTGCTTAAAAGGGATTTTCTCTCGTTTAGTATACAGCTTTTTATTTTATCCTATGCTTGATGTTGTAAGCATGTTTGATTTCTAGCCTGTCATGGAGGTACTTGTCGTTTGATTTTTCAGTAAAATGTGCAGCATATCATCTGTTTGAATATAAAGAAATCTGGGGTGAAATGATAGAATCAAAACAAATTGAGGCTCTATTATTTTTGCTTGTTGGTTTTGCTTATTGATGATGAAAGTGACTTCTTTATCTTTTTGTTAATTATGACACCACAGTTATGAGATAGTTTAGCTAACGCTTGGCTATTAACTCATGAGAAAAGAAATGAAGGGCACAATCTGAAATTTTACTCTCTTTTTTTTTCTCTGTACTTGCATCTTGAAGAGAATCCCATCTGGATTTCAGAAGCATGTATTACATGAACTAACTGAGAGGGCAACCTTGAAATTGAAGAATTCATCAGATACTTCGTGGACTGTTAAAGTAAGTAAAACAGGAAAGAATATATATTTCAAGGATGGCTGGCAGGAGTTTTTAAGAGATAACTCCCTAGGTGATTCCGATTTCTTAGTGTTTAGGTATGACAAAAATATGCATTTCGTCATTAATATTTTTCGCAAGAACTGTGTCGAGAGAGTGAATATTGCGGATCTCAGAACACGTGAAGCATTGACCTTTCCAGACAATACTAAAAGGCCTTTGGCAAGACCACCTACAGGTAATTACTCTAGTGTAACGTGATGTTCTTAAAAACATATCGCTACTGGGGTTAAATCATGTCTCTGTTAATGTGAAGCTGCAGGTGATCATCGATGTGACTTCGCTGTGGAAGCGTCTCATGTACTTAAATCCAAAGGTAATTAATTCTGGCATTAGAACACTGTTGGGTTCATAAACATTGTTGGTCTGATAGCTAATAGCTTAAGCTGTTGGGTTTAAGAATTGTCAAAAAACATATTACTACCTGAAACCATAACTCATCTCTGCTATGCTTTATTATGCAGCAGCTGCAGCTTCCAAATCCAAATTTCATTACTTTGCAAAAGTTCTTGGAGGATCGAAGGTGGTGGTAAGCAAGCAAGCCTCTTATATTCTGTATCTGGTTTTCTTTAGTATAAACCTTAAGCTGCAGATAAAACTGCAGCAACATCTTAGTGGGAACTTAATTAGCTTAGGTATTATGATATTCTTCCTCTGGTTCGTTGTCGGTGTTGAAACTTTTCACCATTAATATTTTTTGCAAGTATTGTGTCGAGAGAGTGAATATCGCCGATCTCAGAACAAGTGAAGCATCAACCTTTCTAGACAATACTAAAAGGCCTTTGGCAATACCACCTACAGGTAATTACTCTGGTGTCACGTGATGTTCTTAGAAACATATCGCTACTGGGATTAAATCATGTCTCTGCTAATGTATGTATATATGTATGTGAAACTGCAGGTGATCATCGATTTCACTTCGCTGCGGAAGCTGCTCATGTGCTTAAATCCAAAGGTAATTAATTCTGGCATTAGAACACTATCATTGTTGGTCTGATAGCTAATAGCTTAAGCTGTTGGGTTTAAGAATTGTTAAAAAACATATTACTATGATACTATCGGAACCCATAACTTATCTGTGCTATGCTCTATTTTGTACCTGAAACTGCAGGCAATCACCTTCCAAGTTATGCAGCTGCTGCTGCTTTCAAATCCAATTTTCCTTACTTTGCAAAAGTTCTTGGAGTTGGAGCATTGAAGGTGGTGGTAAGTAAACAAGCCTCTTATATTCTGTATTTGATTTTCTTTAGTATAACCTTAAGCAGCAAATAAAACTGCAGCGACATCTTAGTGGGAACTGAGCTTAGGTATTATGATATTCTTCCTCTGGTTCGTTGGTGTTGTTGAACCACCCCCCTCCACCTCCTCCTCCTCGCTCTCTCATAGCTGTTCATTGGTTGTCACTGATGCAGGAAATGCCCACAGACTTCTACCGCTATGTATTTTCAAGCAAATATGATGAACTTTTCCTGGTGACTTCAAAGGGAAAATACAGAGTGAAGTTTCGCTCAATCCGTAATATAGTGCTGTTGTCTAGAGGCTGGTCTTCCTTTAGGATTGCTAACCAACTCGAGGCTGATGATATTTGCATCTTTGAGCTTGTGAATGAAAACACCATGGTGGTTCACATTTTCCGAAACTGATTAGCTTTAAGCTACTGTTAACATAATAATTTAAGCTGTAAGCATTAAGGATTATCTCTCTTTTGACTGAGACATGCCGGTAGTATATTACTAGCTTTAAGAAGTATTGTATTTAATTAGGAGTATGCATTATGCAGTATCAGTAATTGAATATTAACTAGTTTACCACTAGTGGGAGAACCGGCGCTATGCTGCCGGGCAGATTTTCTTCTTTTAAGCTCTTTATGTTATTCAAGAGGGAAATATCAACCTGACTCTTTGTGGAAGAAAAAATTATAATAATGAAATGAAAGAGCACAAATTAAATAAAGTGCAAACGTACGCATTTGAGAAAAATACTCTGGAAGGAAGAACATGCATGAACCTGGAAAATAAGCAGTAGTTATAAGCAGCTTAAATAACTATACGAAAAGAGGGCAAATATATACATGGTCTGAAAGTAGATTAAGGTTCCAAAGCTTATATAACAAAGATGACCTAAACAGACATGAGTAGAAATTGAGCAAGTTACATTTTGTATGCAGCTTTTGTACAAAAGATGACAGACTTGATTTCATTACCAAACATCATCATACAGGAAGCAAAAAAGTCCATGGTTTCATCGGTCTTCAATTCGCACTGTTCAAAAACGTGTTAACCATCATCTTATCAAAGAATGGTTATTGTCATTGTAGCACAGAACATTGCCATGTGAGAAGCAAAAAGTATCTGCACGGCTTCATTGATCTTCTACTGATATCATTCTAAAGATGGTCCTTTGGTCTTTAATCGTGCTTGACATGCATTTGCTGCAATTTTGTGGACTCTTTGCTATTTATGCGCTTGTATTTTGAAGCATTTAAGGAATAGATAGAATGTTGTTAGTAACAATAACACAGTACAAAGAAAAAGAAAGAACCACTTTGCTATTCTGTTACTGAGACTTGGCTATAAATTTGAGAAGAAAAACATCACTTTGCTAAAAATAACAACTCTAAACCTATTTAGTCCAGGATCCTAACAGCTCAGAGTAGACAGAAGAGTTATGCAGATCTGAAGAGAAGACCAGTTGAGTTTGATGAGGGGGATCATGTGTTCTTGAAGGTCTCACCTATGAAAGGTGTGGTGAGATTTGGTAAGAAGGGAAAACTCGCGCCGAGGTATGTTGGACCCTTTGAGATTTTGGAACGGGTTGGGAACTTGGCATATCGTCTTGCCTTACCTGTTAGCATGTCTGGTGTGCACAATGTCTTTCATGTGTCTATGCTCAGGAAGTATGTCCGGGATGAGTCCCACGTGATTGATCATGGTACGATTGAGGTAAACACGGATGTAACCTTTGTGGTCGAACCTGTTCGTATCGTAGATAGGTCTACGAAGAAGCTTCGTAGGAAGGAGGTTGATCTTGTGAAGGTGCTGTGGAGTCATCATGACGAGGGTGATGCATCATGGGAGTTAGAGTCTGACATGAGAGTGAAGTATCCACAGCTCTTTGTGGAATTGGGTGCTTGAATTTCGGGACGAGATTCCTTTAAGGGGGGTAGATTGTAATACTCGGTTGCTTTGTTTTAATCAAAGCAATTTGGTGGCAAACACCTTTCATCAAAGGTAGGGTGTTCCATGATTGAAGCATTAGTGGATCAATCAAGACCGGTGCTTTATTTGCTTACGTGTTATGCATTGTTGAAAATCATTCAATAAAGAAAGCAAAAGAAATCTCTCTCTCACTCTCTCATTCTCTCTCTCTCTGCCGAAGCCACCCAAAAACATAGCAAAGTTGGTATAAGCTCTCTCTCCCTCCACCGGCCACCAATCAAGACCAGATCACTTCCTATAGGTTCGCCTTGACCTTGCGCAGCTGCAGGTGGCAGCCTTGCACTGCAACACGGCCGGCATCGACTGCGGAGGACACGGTTCCAATTTGGTGGCAAACACCTTTGATCAAAGGTAGGGTGTTCCATGATTTAAGCATTAGTGGATCAATCAAGACCGGTGCTTTATTTGCTTACGTGTTATGCATTGTTGAAAATCATTCAATAAAGAAAGCAAAAGAAATCTCTCTCTCACTCTCTCATTCTCTCTCTCTCTGCCGAAGCCACCCAAAAACATAGCAAAACTTCTCCAAGCTCTCTCTCCCTCCACCGGCCACCAATCAAGACCAGATCACTTCCTATAGGTTCGCCTTGATCTTGCGCAGCTGCAGGTGGCAGCCTTGCACCGTAACACGGCCGGCATCGACGGCGGAGGACACGGTTCCGTTTTGAACTCATTTTGGTTCGATCTCGATATCTCGAGCTACCGGCCACCAATTCTCTTAATTTTTGGCTCGTTGGACTCGCCTCAACTTTATGAACAAGCACCAAGAAGGACAGGACCTGAGTAGAACGATTTCACGTTCGTCGGAGCTCAACTCGGTTTAGATCAATCGAAAATTACCTTTGGACCTGGATATCTCGAGTTACAAATCACCATTCTTTATGATTCTTAGCTTGATGAGTTCGGGATTGACGGTCTTCCTTGGTGAGCGGTTTTGGTGTGTACTATGTTAAATTGAAGACGCAGCGGGATTATCGAGGTGAGTAAACCTCACGTGGTTCATATTACGAACCGAATAAATTTAATTACTTTATTTTTGTAGTAATTGTGTGAAAATATTTATGGAATAAATATTTGTTTTAAATCATATGGGCTTGATCAGCTACGGTCCATAGGTAAGTAAAATGATTTTAATTATACAAAATGAATTTCACGATTTTTATGCTTGAATTATAGTTGGTATTAGTGATTATCCCTGAGCGGATGATTACGTATATATATATATATATATATATATTTAGGCGGTTATATATGGAATGGTGTGACATTGAGGTGTGTGTGGAATTGCGATAACTTGGTTATGAAATGATATTGTTTTTGAAATTGCCATGATTATTTGTGATAATGGTGACCGATGAATGTTCGTGATAATCATGTTGACCTTCTTAGTTGAATAGAGGGTAGAGAAGGTAGGGTTCTGAGGACAGGGGTCCAAGGATCGAGGGTTATTAAATAACCCGGAAATATGTCGTTCACATTTGAACCTAGGCCAAGGTGATAAGTAACGATGTAGTTAGAGCTCTAACATGTTGTGGGAAAGACCACAGTGGAGATACTGCACGGGTGGGAAAGACCATATGCAGTGAGGAGGATTGCACGGGTGGGAAAGACCACATGCAATGGGAATAATAACTGGTTGTGGGAAAGACCACATAGGTGATATAGAGGTCAGGGAATTTTAAGAATGTATTCCTTGTTGTTTCCCGTAAGTTGGTTGATGTTTGCTTGTGATTGTTGAGATTGTTGGTTGTTACTTGAGTTAAAGGAATTGAAATTTAATAAATCAACAGTTCATTCTTGTTTACTCATATGAGCTGTCAAAAGCTTACAGGGTTTGGTGTTGTTGCAATCCCGGTACACTATTCAAATTGTGTAGCGGGAAATCCTACAGGTCAGGAGAATCAGGGCGGTGATCGTGCGGGTTAGAGTATTTGTTATAGATTTACAGAAATTGTAATAGTGAGGTGAGTTAAGCTCGTTTGAGCCTTACAATTTGATTTGGTGAGAGTCTGCTGTAATAAATAACTTGAGGATTTGATTTATTGTATTATTGAGAGATGTGAAGTGTGGTTGTTTGTGAGAAAAAAATTCAGGACGTTATTTATAATTGTTATCATTCATGTTTCGGATTTTGAATTGATTATTCAAAATTCGGGGCGTGACATCTGTGACTTAGACTTGGCTATAAATTTGAGAAGAAAAACATCACTTTGCTAAAAATAACAACCTTAAACCTATTTAGTCCAGGATGGAAATACTAATATCCTTAACTGCAAACCTAATCGCTTAGCATAATATGAAATCAAATAATGATTGTAGCCTAATGCTTGCAGATGATAAGCTGATTTAGTGATATTGTTACATCAGGTTAGTACATATAATTTTCATCAAAAAATGGTGAGAACTTTCCACATGCAGCGCGATGCACAACAGTTTGGGTCGCCATCTCTGGAGTAGGCTCATTAAGCCACTCCAGCATGTCAACTCCTGGATCCGAGATGACGTAGTCTGCAACGGGTCGATCTTGTTGCATACTGTCCGATCCCGGAATAATTAGTTTTAATGGGCCAATCCCGTAAACCCGGTTGTGCCCATAATTTTCATCATGTGGTCGAAATAAGTCGCTCTCCAAGTCTTGAAAGCTGTTGAAAACGAGTGCCCAACAATTTTCAAGCATGGAAACCCTAAATAGCTCGGACTCGGGATCCGAATCTCTGTGCAGCCGGACCACGGACGAAACATGCTTCTTTTTAAAGGACGATGATCTTGGAACATCGGGAAAATCAATAACAGCCGCCGATGAGGAGCAAACGAGATATAGATTTTTCCAACAGTAGTCGAGAACAGAGGCCACAAAGGCCCCACAAGAGTAGAAAGAGATTGTAGGAACTTTGAGCTTGTCGGCCAGGCGTTTAGGGTAGGGGAGAAAGAAGTCGGAAATGATGGCCACAGGCGAGTTAGCGTGGGAGTTCAACCACTGGATAACGGGCTCGTGGAGGTCGGCAAGGGAGTTGATGACGTACATGTTGCCGTGGCTGCCGATATCTTTGACGTTTTTTACGCCGGGTGGTTATTTTGGGGTGTGAGGGAAATGGGAGGACCAGGTTTGGATGGAGGGGTGGGTTGAGAGGAGTGGTGTTAGGGTTGGGAGGTTCTTGGGTGTGACCACGACAGTTATGGTGAGGCCGGGGAGGGCTACGTGGTGGGTTATTTCGAGGAGCGGTAGCATGTGCCCTTGTGCAGGGTAAGGGAAGACCATGTGAGATCCAGTTCCCTGAGAATGGCTGTTATCGCCGGCCGAGATCGACATGGTGTGTGTTTGTAGACTTGGATAGTTGGATAGCTGAAGATCGATGATCAAGAATGTTATAAAGATCAGGTATGATCGAGAATATGTGGTCTCCTATGTGGGTACCAAGTTGCGGATGTACGTCGGAGAGCCAGCTAGGTTGTTAAGGATCACTGTTTAATGACACAATGTTACTAACCAGACTAAATCGGAAAACAGTGAGTGATGATGATATGTGTCGGTTAGTAATATGCTACGTAGAATGTAAAGTAAGTGGTAGATTAATGCAGAATTAAGTATACAGTTTTGTAGCCATAAAATAATTATTATTTTTAAATAAAAATATAACAATCGTGCTAATTATAATGCAATTGATCAATTTAGTGAGGGTGTATATCTTGTATATATATAAATTCTCGGACTTTACTTCGCTAACCAGCCCTGGTTAGCAAGTGCTGACTTCAGCCACAAATTGATCGACACGTGTCCATTCCAAAAAACAAAAAAAAACAAATCAAAACTTCAACAAACAGATCAACACAGTTCCATTTAACGTCAAAAACATCCCAACCCAGAAATCCATTTTCCTTTCCGATTGTAAACTCTTCTGCATCCTTCAATAAAATTTCTTCAATACCCATAGGAAGGAATTCGACGGATGGGCACTAGATTTCAATCAGTTTTGTTCGGTTTACGGGGGTTTACGGTAAAATTTCTTCAATACCCATAGGAAGGAATTCGAAGCAAGCTATGAGGATCAGCAACAAAAAGTGATCCTGATTTATAGTTTGTCCATCCAATTTCAATTTGAAATCAGAATAGTATGATAGTTGGTAAGTATTGAGATTTGATCTAATTTTTATTTAATCTCTGATTTACGTGGTCTAATCCAAAGAGTTCAATAATCAATTCTGGGTAATTATATTTCGATTCTATTCTTGTTTAGTTGTTTAGTTGTCCAATCATACTAAATCCCCAATCATGGGTTTGTCCTCTTTTTGGTATGTGTTCAAAGTTTTGAATAAACCGTCGAGTATGTAGAGCTTCTTGCAACTCTTTCAATGACAAAAGCTGGTTACTTGCTTATAATTTGTTATTCTGTTGCAGGTTAATGGATAATGCAAACTGTACAAGCTTGGGCAATCAGCCAACAAGTAATACCAAAGACTTACAAGGTAAAGAGCAGTGTGATCATTCTCATTGTGAACCTACTGATGATTTGCATGTAGTGAATGAAAATAATGAAGAGGCAATTGAAGAGGTCATTCTTGGAAAAGAGTTTATGGATGTTGAGAGTGCATCTAAGTTTTATAACAATTATGGTGGCAAACATGGATTCAATGTGAGGATAAGAAACAGTAGGAAAAACATTGAGAATTTTGTGACATGGGTACGTTATTGTTGTTCAAAAGAAGGTTTCAGGATAAAGGACAAGCGTCGTACAAATGCATCTTATTCTCAACCAGTTACAAGATGTGGTTGTCAAGCTCATCTGACCATCCAACTGCAGAAGAATGGAAATTTCAAGGTTGTCTCATTTGAGAAAAATCATAATCATCCTTTGATTAGTACTCCAATGAAGCATTTGCTTAAAGTCAATAGAAATATATCTGAGGCACAAAAAGCACATGCAGATGATGCTGAATGTTCTGGTTTCTCCATAAAAGCAACTGTGGAGCTGATGAGTAAAGAAGTAGGAGGGCCAGAGTATCTTGGATTTTCACACAAGGATTACATGAATTACATACATAGAAAGCGAATGTCTAAAATGGAAAAGGGAGATGCAGGTGCTATATTACAGTACTTTCAGAAGATGCAATCTGAGAATTCGTCATATTTTTATTCAATCCAACTTGATGAGGATGATATGATCACCAATATATTTTGGGCTGATGCTCGATCGGTAAGTGATTATAGTCATTTTGGAGATGTGCTTTGTTTTGATACAACGTACAGAACAAACGAATATGGTCGACCATTTGCACCGTTTGTTGGGGTTAATCATCATAAGCAAACAACACTATTTGGTGCAGCTTTGTTATATGATGAAACAACAAAGTCTTTTAGGTGGTTATTTGAGACATTCCTCTCTACTATGTTTGGTAAGCAACCATTGACCATTCTCACTGATCAGTCTGCTGCCATGGCTAAAGCAATAAAAGATGTTTTTCCACAAGCTACTCATCGCTTATGTGTTTGGCATCTTTATCAAAATGCTGCTAAGAATCTAAGTCATGTCTTTCATGGATCTTCAGAATTTGTTGAAGATTTTAGCAATTGTATGTATGACTATGAGTTTGAGCATGAGTGGCTATTAGCATGGAATGATATGCTTGAGAAATATAGCCTCAAGGAAAACAAGTGGCTGAATAATTTATTTGAATTGCGAGAAAAATGGGCGTTGGTGTATGGGAGACATACTTTCACCGTGGATATGAAAAGCACACAACATAGTGAATGCATGAATAATGTGCTTAAGAAATATTTGAGGCCGGAGCATAATCTTTTGCGGTTTTTTGAACATTATGAAAGAGTTTTAGCTGATCGAAGATATGAAGAGTTGATTGCTGAATACAAGATGATACAAACAACTCCTGTCTTAGTAGTAAGTGCACATATGCTGCAACATGCAGCAGAGGTCTATACTCCAAAGGTTTTCTTGCTGTTTCAAAAAGAATTTGTGAGAATTCATAATTATAGTACTTACAAGGTTGGCAAGTCTGGGTCGACATCAGAGTATATAGTATCATATAGTTCTGAACATAATGAGCACTTGGTCAGATATGAAGATTCAGCACAAAATGTTGATTGTAGTTGTAAAAAGTTTACTTTTGTTGGGATTCTGTGTGTTCATGCACTAAAAGTGCTTGACAAGAAGAATGTGAAGAAGATTCCACCGCAATACATTTTAAAGCGATGGACAAGAGAAGCAAAAATTATGAGTATTACTAGTTATCATGGAAATGAGGTTCACGGTAATCCTAAGGAATCGATCGGCAAACGGTATGGCTACTTGTGCCGCACTTCTCGTGATATTTTAACTGTTGCAGCAGATGATGAAGAGTTAACAAGATATGCACATGAATATCCTGATGATGTGATTCTTGGTTAAGTGCTAATCTTTGTGACTTGAAAGTATGAGATTTCTGAGACAATATGTTAAAGGGCAATAGAGTCTTTTGTTGTGTCAATGTTGGAGTCTTTGTTTGTGACGTTTGTGTCTTGATTCTTGTCTAAGTGTTTTCAATGTTTTGCTTGTTTTGAGTCTTTGTGTTTTTCGTTTTCTACACATAGCATTTTCTTCGTAGGTTTCTTTGTTTTGTGTTTTAATATTTTTGGTTTGTTATGTTGATTTTGCTAAGGGACTAGCAAAAGCTAAGTGTGGGGGTATTTGATAAGAGCACAAAGTGTGACATTTTTAATATGTATTTTCCCTCATTTGGCTAAGTTGTTCTCTTAAAATTGATAATTATAACATAGTTTATGTTTTTAGGTACTTCACGGATTGAAATGGAGAAAACAAGAGAAAAAGAGCAGAAATGAGCATAAATTAATAACAAGTCATTTTAGAAACTTTCCTCTTTCATTTTAGGAAATATTTCCTATTTTGTTTTAGGAAACTTTCTTCATTTGAACTTTTCTATTTCTGATTTTTCTATTTTAATGAGAATCCATCACATTTAGAACTCTTGACTAATGAATTCAAGGAAAACTTAAAAATCATGAAGAATTGAAGGAGATAAAATGGAGTGTTTATAATCAATATTTATTATTGATTATCTTATTTACTATTGATTATAACACTATTAAATTCTGATTTTTCTTGATTGTAGGAGTTCATTATGTGCACAATTGGAAGAAGAAATTAGTGCAATTCAAAGGAGAGGAATAAGGGATGTATCTG
>BDJD01005331.1:0-19339 GCA_002564525.1 Rosa multiflora
CTTTTTGAAGTTGCTAATGTATCCGAATTGTTTATTGATACGTTTTATCGGTATTAATTTTGTTAAGGAATAATCGAAGGCATGAAATCGTGAAGGATGTCTCTGTTCTGGAATCAAATCCTTTTGGTAAGGACGAGGGAAAATTATTATGGTTTAAATCTTGTTAGAGTTGTTTCTGCTGTAGTTTTGATTGTTGAGAATCTGCAAAGTTAGTTAAGTGATGGATGTTGTGAGAAATGAAATGTCGTACAAGATTGTAGTCGGTGCTTTAGAGTTATGACTAAGGATTGGTAACTGAAAATGGAAAGAACTTTGGATGCTTAGTTTGGTAATTGGTGTAAGTCTTTGGTTGAGAAATAATTTGGTCAATTGACCAAAAACAAAATTAGTTTAGTAAATAATTTGATGATTTAAAAGGGAAGTTAAGGAAACTAAGGTGTACCAAAAAAATAGAAGGTCTAATGAGTTGACCTAAAAATTCAATCACGGATTATTGATTTGTTAAATTTTCCATGTCCCGAAAATTGGGAGAAATATATTTAATGGAATATTTGGGAATGGAAATTGTCAATTATTTTCCTAAAGTAAAAAGGGTAAAGAAATGAAGTGAAAGTGCTAAGTATAACCACCATATCCTAAATGGTTCAAATGCCGTACCATTTGAATTATTTGGGAATGGATAATAGGTTTTATCTATTAAAACATACTTAGTTAGACTTCAAAGAAATTAAATCAAAGCTTTGGTTGTTCGATTAACGCTATGACAATGTGAAGTTACTTATTAGTTGAATTTATTTCAAAGGACTCGAGCGTATGCACATGGAATTTGACGAAGTATCCAAAGTCGGAAATGAAACTAAGTTTGGGTGAGCACTCCATATCCAGGTAGGGTGAGCTGTCCCTTCCTTGTTAGAGGATTTTCTATGTGTGGAATGCACTAGTAAAATAGTACGTTTCTTGTAAATTCATTTTTGGTTGTTCATTAGTCGATGCCTCGTGATATCTGTGTTTCCATAACTGATATTTGCTGATTGCAAAAATCGAGGCTAGACTTGTATGATGAGATATTGTACCCCATTGTATGTTTGTACTTGTGACTTGAAAGTGAATGAGACCTAAACGTGTAGATTCCTAAGGATCCCACGGTGTCGATAACCGTGAACAGGGACTATGCTCCTATGTTTGTCGAGGAATGGTGCGTACCGACAGTGAACCAGTCATAGGAGACTCAGGGCCAGGAAATTGACACTTTCGCTACTTGTAGTCACAAGGACTACAGAGTAGTTGGCCAGTTCTCGAATGATGACGAACCGGGTTGGTCACTGATTTGTTTGAGTTTAGCCGGCAGGTAAGTATCTCGGAGTTCCAAGTTGTGTGAAGCATGCTGCATATGTTTTATAAAAGATAACAAATGTTTGTGGTTGCATCTTTTTAAAGTATTTTCAATAAACGTGTACAATATTATGTAGTAAATATTTTCAAGTATATTATTTTTCAAACCTAGCATGGTTGGGTAGGCCCTTACTGGGAATGCGAGGACGAAATCTCACCTCTACAACAGTGTGCAGGCTTTGAGTATGTGGTCGGGGAGCGTACAGAGGAGGCACATAGCCCAGCTTGGCGCATTCCTCTTTGATTTTACTAAAATAAGGTTTTGGTCCCTTATCGGATTTTGAAGTAACTTATTAATTTACTTTTTATTTAATTATTTATTTTCTACTTGCTTATTTACAAAATTTCGGGAGACTCGTAACCCTGGGGCGCGTCTTTCATACTTGTTTTTTACTTAGTGATTTGTTATTTTCCAAATTGGGCTCCTATTGTAAGCCCAAATCATTTAGCCCACTTTGAATTCTGCTTTCGAAAAGATGTTGTTCGGTTGCTAGAATGATTTGTTCAAGAAAATGTTTTGCAAACCAACAATCTAAACCCAAAAGGCCTTGCGATTTCGGGTTGATGAGTTATCGGGATGTCATTCGTGACATGTCGGTTTCTCATTGGCTCAGGGTCGCAGCGCTGTGGGACCCCTCTCTTGGGTCACCACAAGTTCAAAGGTATAGTGACTAGGGCCTGTTATGTAGACCTCCAAGATATCGCGGTCTTACTCATGGTGAACACTTAACCAATTTAGGAATGGCCTTTGTGTGGGTCAGAGAGATACCCAACATCAGCAAAACCTTCCAAAACACTAATTTTGTTTTAGGATGGGGAGAGGGAACTCATACCACTGTCGGTGGCGTCCCTGACATGTGATGGGTCTGAATTCGTCGTCTCTTTGTAGGGATAGAATAAGCCCATTTCAATCGTACTATTTAGGTATCAAAATATATTTTTAACACCAGTCAAATGGCGTCGTGTTGGCGCAGAGTTATGTCTAGCTAACAAGTTCACTACAAATGAGATGTCCGGTCTTGTGCATTGAGCTAAGTACAATAAGCGCATAAGTACAATAATGCGCTTATTGTACTCAAGTAGGGCACTTATGCCTCTAGCACATCTTCGTCGTCATCATTCAGGCGAAGAGTATCATTTTAAGATCAAGACTACGGATAATCATGGGCGTGCTTGAAGGCTTGACCGTATCAAAACGCCTAAGCATCCATAAACATGATGCTCAAGTTCCAAACCGAGACATAATCGTGTTCTCTTAAGATCCATCATCTCAAACTCGGATTTCAAGTGTTCAACAGTTTCCCTTAACTCCTTAAGAGATTCCAAAGAAGAACATGACACCAACATGAATCGCGATAGAATCCGAAACTTGTCATGAAAAAGCACGGGCATATCCATTCCCAATCAAGTAGTCACTTTAGTGAGCGTTTCAACCTCATTGCAAACGCGCTCCGTGGTTTAGAGCCACTTGACTTGGGTGAATAAAGTTCACCATGAACCTTTATGTTCCGTGTCTAGATTCTCATATAGATACGTAGCGACCACATTCGTAAGCTGCATGTTCAGTTGTTCGGAAACTACCAAACTGACATGGTAATAGAGTACAAAAACATCCATTACCACAGAATATGTCTCATCATAGCTGATTCTATGATGTTTCGTGAGAAGTCTTGCACCATAAGGCGAGATTACCATTTATTTTTCTCATCACGCTTTCTAACGAAGACCTATTAGTTAATAGGTTTTATCTTAGGAGGTGTTGGTATCACTGACTCGAAAAACCTTCATATTCGTTAGAGAATCCAACTTAACCTGGATCACATCTTTCTATTTAGTCCAATTTTCTCTACGTTGACATTCATTCATCAATGGAGCGTGGTTTGATATCATTGAACTCAACGAACTCATGTGCAATGAATGCGTGAATACATCATCAATCATGATGGAGTTTTTATCTCAAGTCTCTTGTACACTAGTGTATTTTTCAGAGAGCTCAATTTTCTCAAAAGTAGATTTTGACGTTGAGGCGTCCCCCAATGATAACCTTAATCCAGAACATCCTCATGAGACAGATTTTAAGTGTCGATGATCAAAGGATTGAGTTGTGCCAAAGTATCTTTCGAACCCACAGGCCTCCCGAGCATCTTAGCTGGGGCCATGGCATATAAGTGATATAACGCCAGAGTGTCACTCTCTATGGAGTTGGTGCCATGCCTACCTCCATGTAGGGTGGCACTACATCCTCTCGTAGGATGTTCATCCTTGCAAATGTATTTGCAGCAGATATGTGTGATCTCGTTACTTTAGAGAGGATCGAGATGAGACATAGTGGGGACATGTCAAGACAATTTCTATCGTTCCTGCTGAACATCAGTATTCTTATCTCCCCCTAATGACGGAAAAACTATCTCATCAAAGTGACAATCAGCAAGACATGCGGTTAAGAGATTGCCTAACAAGGATATGAAGTGGCGGATGATTGTTGGAGTCTCAAATCCAACGTAGTGGCCCATTCGTCTATGATGATCCATCTTAGTGAATTGTGGCAGCACAAGAGGCACATAAATGGCTCACTCTAGGGTTTCGAGTTTACGAATTTACGGTTTCAGAGTTAGGGCTTCATGCTGATAACGTGTTTTAGGAAATCAAAATTATTCCAAGCTGTGTTTTTCATTAATAATAGAGGACTCTTTATATAGAGGATTACATCATTACAAGCATAGAATCAGAGCCTTATAAGGAAACATAATCGTACAATGATTTGAATATCTACGAAGATATCTCCGAGAATATCTGTAAAACTTAATCCTATTACAACTCAGATAAATAATTAAAATTTGAGTCAGACACACAATTCAGATATACTTGAACAATCTTTAAATTGTTTGATTTTTCAAGTCTTCATACTCCAATCTGGAAAGTTTATTTTGCTGGGTTGAATAGAAATATCTGAATAGATTTCTAGGCCCAATAAATGTACTGCTCTTTCTAACCAACTATTAGCCCAATTAAGGAAACATAGACCCGTTTCTATGGGGACGCAAAAGAGCAAAGTTCGAAGTCCAAACCCAATGGTTTTACTTCGTTTTACCCAAGAGACTACTAACTACACCCAGCTTAAGAAAACTCGACTTTGTCAACCACCAAAAGGTGCACCACATGGTGCAACACCCAGAGCTACAACATATTGGATCACTTCAGTCCGATACGGAGCCGCCGACAGGCAAGTCATCGGAGCATCAATTGTCGAAATTCGAAAATCGCTTTTGCTAAAACGAGGACGCTGCGGGGCATAGCATAGTCCGAAGTTCGATCAATAACATGAAACTTCTTCCTCTTCTGGATTTTTTAATGCATAAGAAAAGGTGTTTTTTATTTTATTTTATTATTTATTAGAGAAAAGGGTGATCTTTTACTTCCATTAGAAACTCACTGATCAAATCAGGGCCTATTCTTGCCTGGCAATGGCCCTACTCATCTATTCAATAATGCACCAAAGTGTGCTTAAAGTTGCAAACTTCCCAACGCAAAGCTCTGTTCCTCACTTTCTCGTATTGATCTCATCATCTGCCCACCGACCTCTCACTTTCTCATTCAAAGCTAGAGGAGGGGAAAAAAGACTTTCTTGTATCTATATATCATTCATGTATATAGACCGACATGAAAATCAAAATAATTCAGTTGAAGAGATGTCCTTACAAAATGAATTTGTATTTTTCTCTTTGAAGGCGAAATAAAAGTCACATTTTAATTTGTTTAGTTCATATTTAATTTTTGTATTTAAAACTGTTTGAGATAATTCATCAAACATTTTGTCATTGTCTCTTTGTCCATCTCTCGTCCCCTTAGCTTGAACACTGTTGAATACATTTTTATCTTTGTCCATCTCCCCTCCCCCCCAGCTTGAACACTGTTGAATACATTTTTATCAAATATTTTGCTCCCACAGTCCCACATTTAAAGGAAAAAGTGAAACATTGGAGATGTCAACTATTTTCATGCTTACGTAGAAAAAGAAAGAGATGGAAGAAGATTCTCTTTCACCTACATCTCTTTCACCTACATTATCTGTTCTATCAATTATTTATCTCAACAAACCCTTAGTTCATTGAATCTACCACATATAGCCTGTGGAATTTTGCATCTTGGCATCTGTCTTCGGATCCATCGGAGATGACCTAGGAGTCTATCATGGACTAGATCCCTCTAGCATTTGCATAATGAAGTGAGCCTTTAATTATAAGGTTCTTCTGTTAGGTGTGGCCAACTTCACATTATGCCATTCTCTCCCACTTAGGGTTTTGGAGACATTGCAAAGTGACGGCCCTCATAAAGGAAATGATAGAGGCAGCTCCATTGATCTCATGCGGCAGTGTAATTAGCCAATCAATACCATCAACGTGAGTAGGCCTGCGTGTGCTATATAGGGTAAAATGTAGCATGAAGGAAAATTGCGCATGGCAGAAAACACATACATGTTTGCATGATTAGGCAGAGCAAAGCCAACCAGATCAACCTAACTCATATATTCCGTAACAGTGATTTTGGGAATATAATTTGGGAATGGTGCCTTATGTGACCTCGGGTACTTCCCTGCATTAATGTTTTGTTTCACTTTCAAGCAATCAAACTATCAAAGGGATTGAAACACATACCCCTCCTCGTACTTGCACAATCTTTGATGTATGGGATCGGAGTAGAGCAATTCCGGCAAGTATTTTTGCAGCTTCCAATCTTCCATTGTGAGAGATCGATGCCCAGCCGTATGGGCCGGGTGAAAGGAACCGCTCGGTAATGGTGAGAAGGAAAAAAGAGGGCAATAACATATTTAAATTGGTAATTCTAGTAGGACTTCAATTTGATATTTGAACATCCATTTTTTTTCTAGTGGTTAATAAACTTTGTCAGCTCATATAAAAAAGACAAACCCAAAGATAAATAAGGACAAAGAGAGAAAAAAAATTAAGGAATTTTTTTATATTACCTATATAATTTTATAATTTACCTAAAACAATTAAGTAAAAGTAATTAATTTATATACATTGCTCTATCATTTAATACAAAAGTAAATTCAAAACTATTTGATTTGAAATTTTCTTAAACTAAATTCATTGATTATTTAGGTGTAGTTATTACTAATTAAGATCCAAAATTTAGGTGTAGTTATTACTAATTAAGATCCAATATCAACCCCTTTTAATTATATTATTCAATACATATATTACTTATTTGTAGGGATGGCAAAAATCCTCATTGGGTAGGGTACCCATAGGATATTCGACCCTAATGAGGAGAAATTCGGGGAAAATCGGGTAACGGGGATGGGGATCCCTAGACCCTAGTATTCGAATTTTGAAATCGGGTACGGGGCGGGGATGATAGTTTGATCCCCATCCCCATACCCACCCAATAAGAATTATACGAAATACATATATATTTGTTTATTTATTATATATATATATTTTTGATATTATTTATAAATAAATATTTATGTAAACTTCAATTTTTGTCAATATTTAATTCTGTTAATAAATATGTTCAGAAAAAGGAAGATTCTTTTAATAAAAGATCTTTATCAACATGTTAATTTTCCTTGATTGAAATAAGAAATGTATTTTATTTTGATGTTCAATTTTAACTTCATATTTTACAATCCATAATTGTTTGTATAAATTTTTATATAATAAATTGGTAATATTGTTAATGGGGATTGGGGAGGGTATGGGGACCTAATCCCCAATGGGGACGGAGACGGGGAATCCCCAGTATCTCATTACGGGGATTGGGGAGGGTATGGGGATGAAGAATGAAGTCGGGTCTGTGGATGGTAATTTAATCCCCTTACCCTACCCTCCCCATTGCCATCCCTACCTATTTCAATCCAATTCAGTTCCAGTGAAGCTAGGTATCAACCCTAACTTGCGATCCAAGTCAAATAAATTTAAAGTTTTCTTTCCCTTTCGATTGAGAAGTCTGTGTATAACTTTCTGGTTCCTCCACTGAAAGTACACCAAAAATCTAGATACCCTCACAACATTTTTGTGGTTGAATTGATAGAGATAAATTTTTTTTATCAAATTGTTAAAGATATAAATTTAATTGTTCAAGTGCATTTTGGTAAATTTAAGGAGGTGCACTAAGCTTTTTCAGTATTCAAAAAAATAAATTAGAGGTTTAATAAGCAAGAGAGGTCTAAATATTAAATTTGGAAGTCCAACTAGAACCATCTTATTTAAATAAGGTTTATAATTGCAGTTTATATGACAATTTCAAAGAAAGTATTGAGCATCAATTGAAATATCATATCGATCAAATATTGATAAAGTTAAACAAAAGTTTTAGTAATTTGGAAGAATTGTCCTTTAATCTAAATGACTCTATTTTAATTAAGTGATGATATGAACTTTAGTATTTTTTTTTAATGGAGTACAACATTGGTTGATATACACATGATACATGCGGATGTTGCTTATGAGTTAATCATATGTTCTAAAACTTGTAGTTTTGTTCTTTATATTATTATATAACAATGAATAAGTCTTTATAAATCAATGTGGCATTATAAGCACCTCTCATGTAATCACATTTGATGCAATCGAAGATTATCATATTAGGATTATTAGCCTGGTATCAGATGGTATACTAACATTAGTTATTAAGTAGAATATCTTGAATTCAACTCGATCATCAACGATTAACTGTTGTGCATTCTCATTTTTTTTGTAATAAAATTATAAAATGTTATTGTATTACCCACGATTTGGTGGAATTATTGAGGGTACCTAGCTACAGTGAGGAAGCAACTTACATGTGCATCCAGATGAAATATTTGTAAAATCCAAAAGAGCCTTTCTTTAAGTTGGTAACTAAGATGCTTCATGCTGAGCTCAAAATAAGCTCATTAACATGCTAAATAAGGCTTAGGGTGAGAAAAAGCGCACTCTGCACAAAATGAAGCTAAACTAAAGTATTTGATGAGTAGTTCTAAGAAAACTTAGACTAGGAGAAACAAACAAATGGAGTAGTGAGATTGCGGACTTCTCATCCCGCCCTTATCCGCCATTACCGGTGAGTGGTGGTGCACACACCAGATTGACATGAACATGTAATTTGTTGATAGAAACTGCTCAAATTAAAAGACAAGTATACGCGTACTATTCTTTTGGTAGCGTGAAAGTCGTTTTCCACTTATTGAACTTCTAAGGAGGCTTTACTAGCTTATATGGTAATGGTCCCTCCAGGACTTCACAGTTTACACCACACAGAGAGTGATCTATTCACAGCAATATGAACATGCCCCACAAACCCAAATAATAGAGAGGAAAGCTAAGCTCAAAGATAGGTAGCTAGTACTACTTCTCCTACTGTGGAAGAATTGACAGATTAGGGTTTCAAGGTCGATCTGGGTAATCATGGAACCCACCCTGCATGTGATATCTACAACTGGTTTATAAACTTAGCAGGAGAGTTTGTGATAAGGTTGGAGTCTAATTGGAATACTAGCTAGTTATAATTAGATGGAGATGAGGTTCTTGAACGTAATTGTTGAAGGCCAAAAGCAATGTCCTCTATGCCATGATCAGTTTGACTATGAGGAATTGCTTGATTGAAGATGTTTTCTAGCGTCTTTGGGATATATAGCTTTCATTTTCTTGACTTTATTGCCTTCTACTTCTACATATATAGGGTTTTCCTCTCATTATCCTCCCTTCAATAGATTAAGGCCTACGAAGTACCCTTCAATAGATTAAGGCCTACGAAGCACGAAAACTTTATCGATTTTTGACTACCTATCTAAACGATGAAAAATTCGCTGCTTAATTTTCTTTTTGAAAGCGAGATAAAGATTCTTATATAATAGATTGTTTTGGTTTCTCCATCATTTAGATTTTAGTTGCTTTGAAACAGCTCGTTAGACACCTTGTGTCGTCACGTTGGGAGCCTCGTACTAGGTCCGTTGGCATTTTTCTATCCAAGTTAAGACGCAAAGCGACTTGGACCTGCCGAGTATAACGGTTCTCATTGTGACTAAGATTGTTTTAATTACTCAATTAGTTGTGCTTTAGATTCTCTGCCTCAATTCATCAAATATTTTATTCTCATAGCTTGCGGGCCTCCCATAAGCCAGTTTTCCTGCTGCTGAAGACCGGAGTTTATCAAATGACCAGGTATGAGCCAAACAAGCACCAGTTCACTGTAAAAAAAAAAAACATAGCCTGTAAATAACCATGCTCCTTCCTCCTCCTGACTTCTCTGATACCAAAACGGCGTTGCTGTCACATTCCCAGTCTTTGTGCTTCGGGTTTTCCTTCCCTGTGACTATACTATGTGACACACCTTGTCAGATCCTCCAATGCTTGGTACAAGTTAAACCCCCATTTACCACAGCTCTCACACAAAGCCAAGAACCCAGCATTAAATGATGGCAACCATTTCTCCAACAGCTTCTGCACCCCTCCACATTCATGATTCATTATCATAGCACATTTTTAACAAAAACTTAAAAAATTAAATAGAATTGTAATGATTCGTGTGACTAAAGTTTGCTTTATTTAACACGGTTCGTATGACTAAAATTTGCCTTATTTACTCTCCCATATATAGCTAACGTTACAATTGCTTGAATGCGGAGTTTGGAAAGAGAAATTACCCGATACAAATAAGGATAAAACGTAATTTGGTAATTAACATAATCAAGTTTTAGACATATTTATAAACCTCCAAAAATCCCAAATCTTAAATATGTATTTGTCATGAAAATGAAACCCATTACAACGGTCAAATCCTGGTCAACCAACACAAACAACAACAGAAAATTAAAATTTAAAACCTATAAGATTCCAAAAAGACCCTTTTTCTTCTCCATCTTGACCTGGAGCCTCTTTAACTGATAACATTTTTCGAGGGTTGGACCCGAGTCAATACCCGAACCACCAGCCTTGCCTCGTGCTAAGATCACAACCGGAGCGTGCGTTTACACGCGCCGACTGGGACTCCCCAAGCAAGGACTCTTTCACGCGCGGTTCGTTCTTGACTCAACACCCCCGCCAGCACCACCACATTTACTCAGCACCGCCACACCAACCACCTAAATAAAAGAAAACATAACTACACCGCCTAAACCAAACCACCCCGGCCACATGCGCAACACGACTAATGTTAAAGACGGGAAAACGACGACGACGATCAGCCCAATCACGTGACACCCCCACGTGACCAGCTCATCAGCTCTCGCACTGGAGCGCGGCCTTGATCTTCTGAACGGTGCAGGAGATGAGATTGTTGACAGTCTCCACCGACTCCACGGTCAACTTCGCCGACGGCAGACTGTTGACCAATATCTGAAACGTCATCGTTAACAGTGACCCACTCACCCTGGCCTCCCCGCCGCCGCCGTTGCTGCTGCCCTGGCCCGCCTTGGCCTCCGAACCACGCGAGCCCGGCCCGTCCGGGACTATCGCGAACCCCGACGGCAGCAGCGCCACGTAGGCCGAGTCCCCTCCGTTCATCACCACGTGCATGGCAGGAATATCCACCGGCGCGTACACCACAAGCGACCCGGCCGCGTCGATGCACGTCTCTTGTAATATCAGCATGCTGTTTTGGTTTGCGTTCATGGCCTGCACATTCACAAAACCCACATTACCATCGGATTTGAACTTATTTACGGGCATATGCCATTGAGCTTAAGAGTCAAAGCCTTATAAATAATAGAGGTAAAAAAGGTCACAGGGTTTACGTCAGAAAGTTTGACAATCCGTCCTGTTAAGAAATTTTGACTTTTTTTGGAGACCAGCGAAACAGACACTGTCCCTATTCTGCTCCCCAAAACGTCCTCATAGATAACTCCAAATTCCAAACCTGTCCTTTTTTCACCATTTCACTTTCACCTTTTCCATTATATCCCCACACACAACCATTACGATTTTGTCCTCACCCTCCCCAAGGGACACATGCGTCATATTATAGCAAATTATTAAGAGAGAGGAAGTAGAGAGAGAGAGAGCTCACTCTGGCGCGGAGGAGGGAGACGCAGTTGCCTTGGTCCTGGCCCTTGGCGATGTGGGCCATCTCCTGCATGGGCCCACCGTTGGAGAGGATGTCCCACTCGCTCCTGAGTCGCTCGTCGCGCAAGAAATTGAAGAGTCTTTGTGGGGAGACTGGGAGCCAGACCGAAGTGGCAGCGCTGAGCACAATGCCCGGCGGCTCGCCGGGGTCGTCCATGCTCTCTCTGGTCATGTAGCGGACGTCCTCGTCCACGTTGCCGGCGTGCAGCTTGTTCCATTTGTGGACCGTCGAGGCGCAGACCCCGGCGCAGAAGTTGTCAGTCATTCGCTGCGCCAGCTTCAACATGCTCTTCCTCCCGCTCTGAGTGATGGCTGTGCATTAAAAACCATGATGATGTCAAACAACATTATCATCGAAATAAAAGCAGGGAGAGAAATGCACGAATGGATTGAGTTAATTAGCTTACTATTGGCGTGGTCGCGGGCCGGGACCGTGGAGGACATGAGGATAGCGAGGCACTGGCATTGGCGCTGGAGGGTGGCGACCCACCTCTGCGCGCCGAACCCCATGCCGGAACTTAACAAGGGTCGGTACAGGTGGTGGACTTGGCTCTCGTCGTACTCTGCATGCTCAACCCATGTAACCTGCAACATTATTGTCACCATGATCATTATTCTTCTTCATTAGCTTAAACCAAACACTGTGCTAGTACAGTTGCACCTAACAAAACCCAGAACTTAAATACAAAGCAAACAATAAGTTATGTGCCTAGCTAGATTGGAGGCTCACTCATCAATCCAGCTAACCAGAAATCATAGTTGTTGGTGCCTCCACCTCGTAGGGTCCAATAATGACAAAATGGGTTTCTGGATCTAAATCTAAAATGGAAGAAAATATTCATGAGAGGACATGGAATATAAAACTTGGGGTGTTGATAAAGTTGCGCAAGATTTAGAGGGTGACATCGAGATGTGTAACATATTATATGGTCTTGTCTATACTTGGACACCCTAGAAGAGCCACATACAAACAAAATTAGGCAGTCTCGGAGTTTGACTACAGGGTCCTTCCATTACACTCTGACAGCATCAAAGATTGGAATAGAAACCCTACAAATGCCATAGTTTATTGAATGGAACCAAATTTTGAAGATTACAAGGCTTTTTGGTTATAGAGGTATATGAAATTAATGTGTTCAAGGTACAGAAATTTTGGGGTAAAGGCTTCGGCTAATAAACTATTGGGTTTCTCAAATCCTAGGGAGGGGGAGGGTCATCAAATACTAATATTCAAGTATAACAGAGTTTGATTATTTAAGTTTTCTGGAGATTGATTAGAATATGATTCGAGACCAGATGATAAGATTTTGAGGAAGGTTCCGATTCTGCGAGGGGCATAAAATATTGGAAAGATACAGGGTCATATTGATTTAAGCATACTGACAGATTGGTGATATGGTGAGTAATCACTAGACAAACAAAGTTCTTTGATGCATGAGCTCTTTAAATTAATTGGAACTTGGGAATGTGAAAATACTATAGTCTAAACTATACCAAGCTCATGATATTGACTTGGGGTTTTGGCATGCCTCACTTAATGTTCACAACTAAGCTACAATGTTGCAGTTGCAGTTAGCTTCAACAAACTCATTAAAGGCCAAAGGGGAAGAACACCCACTTTGGAAAAATCATAATAAATATAAAGCCAGTAAGCTAATAAGAGCCATGTAAATGCAACTGTTGTGGTTTGCCTTCCTAGGAAAATACATCCCAGATAATTAGAAAGAAATTACTTTGTTTTCCATTTTACCATAGGAGAATATCATTTAATTTTTTTGGAATATATTTAAAGCATATAAGTACCCTTGGAGCAACCATTAGGCATATCATTCAATTTTTTAGGAATATATTTAAAGCATATAAGTACTGAAAATTTACCTTGGAGTAACCATTAGGCATATCTTGTACAACACAGCCAGAAGGGAGCCTCCTGCAGTTTACAAATGTGGGTGCACCAGAATTGTCTCTGATTGTGTCGACGGACACATCCACCACCGCCCACACACCCTCGGCGTGCTGCTTGCAGAAGCGGAGGAAGTTGACCTCACGGACTGGAACCAAAGGCGATAGGACTTGAAGCTCAGCATGCATCTAAAATAAGAAAAAAAATTAATTAGCTGACACTAATCATCAACTATTTTGTATATAACGTCTCTCTCACATTATTTTGTGGCTCGATTTACGAAAACACTGATTTTTCATTTAATTTTTATCTTGGATTATGATCTCACCAGTTGAAGTGCACCATTTCTAGTCCCTCCCATACCGCTGGAAATCACATCAGTGGTAGAAGTTCTGGCAATCATACAAGGAAACATCTCCAACCATCGATTCTGTGAAGAATAAACCAAAATGTTAACATCTTAAATATGAACATGAAATAAGCCAAAAATTGAACAAGCATTGGGAAACTCAATATACACAAAAAAGCCAACCAAAAACAAAAAATTCTATGCTGTAATTAATTTTGTATTAAATTTCAATACAAACTGGTGTGCTTACCGAGTCCATCAGAGTCTCAACCAGAGCCAAACTGTTGATGATGACCATACCAGTCTCCCTAGAAGCCTCGGTAACAAAGCCATTAGGCTTCAACCCAATGCAAGGCGTGAAACTCCTCATGTACTCCTCGTGATTCAGCACCTCTCTCCCACCTTCCAAGCTCCTCAGCCAAAGCTCATCAGTCTGAGCCAGCTTCACAAGCTCATCCATGGCGGCCAAAGCTAGCTCCAAAAACATAGTCCTCTCGTCGAGCCCTCCCGCCACCGGCCTAGTGTGAGCCACAATCGGCATGCCACCTCCAAGCCCCGCCCCGAAATCAGGTCCCAATGGCATTGTTGTAGCAACTGAGCTCATCCCACCGAACCCATTGTTCCCAACTCCGAGTTCTAGAGCTGAACTCGGCAGTGGAGGCCCCATTGATGGACCTAGAGACGAAATTGGGCGGCCCAAGAACTTGCCGGCAAGTGCACAAACCCGGTCTAACTCGTCCTTTAATCGGGCATTGTCAATCCTGAGATGTTGCTCTTCAATAGAAATATCGCCTATCATGGCCGGACCGCCGCAGTTTGTGCAAATTGGGTTCCTCATGGCATCCCTGATGGACATGTTTTCGGCTCGAAGCTTATCGTTCTCTTGCCTCAGCAAAGAGTTCTCATGCCGTTCAAGTTGAGTCTGAAACACCCAAAACGACCAAAACATCATCAGCACACAACTTGATTAAAAAACCGAAAGTACCAAAAGTAAAAGAACCAAAGGAGCATAGAGTAAAGACTATACCTTCATCTGGGTTCGGCGATTTTGGAACCAGAACTTGACTTGCCGGGTCTCAAGATTTAGCCTTCTGCTAAGCTCCAACCTTTGCTTCTCATCAGGATGAGGGCACTCCTTGAATAACCTGAACCAAAAGAAAAACCAGTCAGGCAATTCATCAAAGACACAATTTTTAAGCCAAAGCAAAAAAAAAAAAAAAGATCTTTTTTTTTTCGTACGCTTCGAGCTCTTGGATTTGCTGCGGGGTGTGTCGGTGGTATCTCTTCTTCTTACGAGGGTTGCTGTTATCCGCGGCGTCTCCTTCGTCGCCGGAGCCGGCGCCGTCCATGTTATCGCTGCCAGATCTACTGATCTCGTTCTCCTCCTCCCGGCTCCTCCGCCCGCCGACGTTATTATTCGGCTCGAAATTCTCAGGCATTCTCGGCGCGTCTCCGCCTCCGTCGGCATTAGTCTGCTGATCAACACAAAAATCAGTACAAACCCAGATCAGTTGTTGCCCTCTTGAAAACAAATCAAAGAGTAAAAAAGAAAGTGATGTGAATTGCCATCTTTCATACAAGAGCGAGTGAGAGGCCTGGTGAGTTGTTGAACATTGATTTGGTGAGAGACTGAGTCACGAGTCGAGGCTGAGCGATTGCACTAGAGGGCATACTGGTGTGGTTGGCGTTGTGGTGGTGGTGGTGGTGGTGGTTGTTGTTGTAAGGAATATCAGCGACGATTCTTGCACCGCCACTACTGCCGGTACTACTGTCAAGAAAACCCCCAAAACTCATCAAATAAAACCCAAAACCTTCTCTTTCAAGCCTCCAGATTTTCCTCCCCTTTTTACAGATTTACAGGCTGCACTTCCCAAAATGGACTAAAACCCCCGACGTAATTTTCTCCTCTTTACACCCAACCAGGAAACCAAATCGACGCGAAATCAAAGAAAATATAAACAGAAGAGAAAAACCAAATGGGTATCTCGGAAAAACTGAGTAAAAGAGAGAGAGAGAGAGGTAGAGGAGACAAACAGCAAATGTCTCCAGCTCCCTCTCTAGAGAGAAAGAAAGAGAAAGAAGGCAAGCCCGTTTCAAAGTACTGGTCCTTCCTGCTTAGCTCTTCGCTCTCTATCCCTCTCTCTCTCTTCCTGCTTAGATTCTCTCTCTCTCTAAGACTCTAAGCTGGTGACTGACCCAAGAAGCTTAGATGCCTGCTGCTGTTTGGTCTGCGAAAGGGCACCAACCAAAAAGATATAAATAAGAAAGGGAACCCTAGTTTCTCACTGCTGCATGCTTGACTATGCTGGTAGGGATTAAAAAAAAGAGAGAGAGAAGAGGAAAAGGCTTTTGAGATTTGCAGAGAGAAAGGAGAAAAGGCTCGAGAGAGAGAAAGGGGATGATAGAGTATGTGGAGTCTTCGAAGCCTTACAAATACAAAGCTCCAAAAAGAGATGGTTGACTCTCCTCACTCCCCCCTCTAAAAGTCTGTGAAAAAATTTGTAACCTTTTTTCACAGACTGGCTTTTTCCTTCTGGGGGGTTACAGATAAGGAAGCCAACTGTGGCAGAGGGCTGTCACAGATCTATTCCCCACTCTCTCTTTCTCTCTCAACTTGGTACGCCCAATTGGATTTCACCCTCCGAGGTCTGAATTTTCCACAGGAAAATCTTACGTATACTCATTTTTTACTTTTCTACGGTCACTCGGAACAGTTTCCCTAGCAGGGTGAAGAAGGAAGAGTGAGTGTATATATACATAATGGTCTGGTGGGTAGGTGATGATGGAAAATTTTATCATAAGGTGGATGATAGTTAAGATCTTAATTTTTGCTTGTTATGGGAACAATATTGTAGAAAATCAGACCAATTTGGATTGTGTCTCATTTAAATAGGTAACACGATCCGACCAAACATTGTAAACGCATAAATGACGTTCATATAAAAGGAAAAAAAAGAATTATCGAATGCAATTGTTGGATTCTTGTGCAAGAATAAAAGTTCCGTAGGAGAAGGGTTTTCGAGGAGCGTTACGTGAGGGTTGAAATGTAAGTTCTTTTTTAAGATGATGAATGTACAGATTTTCAAAAACCGTCGAATGTATTAATTTGTCAACGCTGAATGTACTTGGGAAAAGAAAAGAAATAAATCTTCAATAATGTTTTGATTGGATAATCTAGCAAAAATCGCCAAAAGTGATCGACTAACGACCAATTTTTCTTTTAATGGCACATTTTCTTCATTATATAAGAAAGTGTCTCAATTTTTTTTTTTTTTTTTGAATCAAACAAATCAAGTCTCATTCAACTTAAGCCAGAATAGCACAGATACCAGTTTTATTATTATTATTTAAAAAAAAAAACCCTTAACCCACCCTATCCTTAAAGATATTAGTGAGAATCGAACCTTTGAGCTTTACGATATTGAAATTATAATTTACCAATAAGTCACAGCTCACCGACACCACTCATTAGACAAGCAATGCTCACTTATTCTAAAAGCGAGCCTATGAACTATGAAAATACACAGTAAATAGGCCAAGTCTAAAAAAAAAACTTTGAGAATAGCTTCCAATAAATAGGAAATTTATAAAAATAGACAAAACAATTTTATTAGATCCCAAGATCCAGACTGCCCAATCCAAGGCCCAACAGCAAGAAGCCTAGCGTCTTCCGATCTCCACAGCCTTCCTACCACCCGTACAACAAAAACCGCCATGATCCGCTACATACTTCTCCACGCTGACGTCGCCACCAACCTTCGTCCCGTTGTAGGAAAGACACCATCATGAGCCGCCATCAATAGGACAAAGCAGGCATGCAGCAAACACAGGTAGATTTGAAACCAAAGCAGGCCGCTACATCCCAACAGTAGCCACCTAAAAAACCTAAAAAACCTCCGTTGTCAGCCTGAACAACCTAAAAAACCTCCGTTGTCAAAAAACCACAAGCCAGGCAACCAAAGGTCAATGGGCATTGATCCATTAACCGTCCGACAGCATCACGGCGTTGGATCGCCACTGAACAAGAATGAATTTACTGAAAGTTAGCCACGGTGCCTCTCTTCGTTCGTTCATTCTCCACAAAAGAGAATTAGAGTTTTTAAGAAAGTGCCTAAATTGATTGTGTACTAATGTTATAAAACACAGTCCAAACCACTATATAGATTTTTATGTTGACATTAAACTCATGGATAAACAAAAATGATTTTGATTCAAGCATTGATTTCAAATTTAGCATCTAAGCAATAATTATTTAGCATAAGCCGATTTAGGATAGAGATTTATAATTATTTCAAAAATAGGTAAAAGTGCTTCCAGGCACTTTTGATAATATTTGAAATAAACCGTCAGTTTGGCAAAAAGAGTTGGGAGTTATTTGAATTATAAAACCACTTTTTGATACATTTTATTTGTTTCAAACTTTGAAATGCCTAAAAGCGCTTTTCGAATTCAATTAAAGCGTTTTATTAAGGAGAGTTTTTATTGGAACCTCCAAATCTGCTCACTTGACCTTAGGACTGTCAATTTCGACACGACCCGATAACACAACTCGAAACACGCACGAAATAAAGCGGGTTGAACCCGCACGATTAAAAAGCGGGTCTGTAGTGGGTCAACCCGCCATGACCCATTTAATAAATGAGTTGGTCACAGGTCAACCCGCCAACACGAAGTGAACCCGTATAATCTGATTGTGCTATGTTTCTTCTTGAAATTTTGGACGTTCGGAGTATTTGATCATAGAATTAGACAATTTGAAATATTTCACTTTTTAATTATTAGATTTAATTATTTATGAATTATATATAATTATTTATATTTTTCATCTTGTGGAGTTTTTAGTAAATTTAATCAATTTATGTATTTTTTTAAAATTAAACGGGTCCCATTGTTAACGTTTAAATTAGTCATTTTGTCTAACAAGACACGACCTATTTATTAAATGGGTTACACAGGTTGGAAACGGGTAACCCGTTTAATAAATAGGTTGGGTTTGAGTTTAAATTTTTGACACGATTATTAAATGGGTTGGGTTTGGGTTTATATCTTGCAACACGATAAATATCTTGACCCGACACAAACCCAACCCGACACGGACAGCCCTACTTGACCTCACTCTATTATGAATTATTAAATGACATATATAACCTACTGTAAAATGACTATTAAGGACAATAATATACCAAAAAATTTGTTATATTTATTTTCTCTAGATTTTCCAATTTAATAATATTTGATTGCATTCTTTATTATTTTCCCTATCTATTTTCATTTTTCAATTTCACTACATACTCATTAAAACATTCATATATATTTAATAAGAAATAAAACTATGATTAAGATAAAAATGTATGATACGCATATTGAACGCATATTGGTCAGGGAAAACAAAATAAATTGTATTATGACCTAAATCTAAATCTATCCATTATATTTGCAAAAAGGAAAAAAAAAATAGAGCTAGCAAATAAAAAAAAATATTTAAATAATTAATCATGAGGTACAGAAATAGAGAAACATTAAGTAAAAATGATTAATCTATTTTTTTTTTTGCACAGCTAAAAAAGAAAAAGTAGATAAAAAAAATCACATAATAGTTCATGTTATTTTATTTTTATTAATTTTTAA
>BDJD01005331.1:20357-36705 GCA_002564525.1 Rosa multiflora
AAAAAAAAAAAAAAAAAAAAATTTTGAACCATATTTGGCTACCTTCAGTACCTTAATTTAGTTCACAATTGATCCTATAATCTCCTCCAAATGAGATTATTTATCTAAGGAGAAAATCACAGGCATCTTCTAAATTTTTTGAAAGATGCAATTATCACAGGCATCTCCTCCACGTTGTTGTTGAACTTGAAACTTCCATGCCAGTTCAGTTTTTGTTGTGTAATATTCATTGCAAATTTGGCTCGTTCTGCACTGCAATTTTACTACATTTAGCAAACAGACTCATGGGAGTTCCCCTACCTGTTATGTGTTTTGCTTCTTCTTGCATGGCTTCCAGGTGAACCAAACCAATTATTCAAACCAGCACTACTTATTTTCCCATAGACAAGAGTTTGATTCTTTACTTTGAATTTTTTTTTTTTGAATGTTTTACTTTGAGTTTTATGTTATGTAATTGCATAAAAAAAAGGGGAGAATTCAGCGCACCGAAATATGGATGATTAAATTATATTAAATACACTCTTATGTTATTAATAAAAATATTAATTATAAATATTAATGGTTGAAATTATCTTATAAGTGTTGAATCATTTGCACCGTCGGTACATAAAATAATTTCCATAAAAAAAAAAAAAACGGAACATGCATGTAACTTCCCCTCAATTTTCAAATCCAAACAATTTCAGTTAAATTGGAAACTGTTAGATCAATAAATAATCAAGTGTGTCCTGTGAATTGTTAATGTGCTGCCATTAGCCTCGATATGGTAAAAATTTCAGAAAAAAAATGTAGCTCGATTCAATGTATTAGAACTAAATATGGAAAAATCAGTCAAAATGAGAAATAATAAAACTCAATTATAAAGACAATATTTGAAAAATTAGAAGAAAATGTGAACTTCACGAAAGTATGTGTAACAAAGATAGATATATATCCCCAATCCCTACTTTCTAAAATAAAGGAGGTACAGAAGACTTCTTTGAGGTTGGATGTATTGTGAATGATTGCAAAGCATATTTGCGTGCAATTTCTTCTTTTAATTTATGCTCTATTTATCGTGAAGCAAATGATACCTATAGATTGGCACACCTTGCTAACTAGCATTCAGTTCTTAGATGACTATTGATTAGACAAGGCTTTTGTGATTATCCATAATGCACTCTATGAGTACGCTTGTACTAATACTCGAGGTGTAGGTAATATGTCTCTCTTGCTGTATAATTATCCTTCACTTATTAATCATATTATTAGACGTGTGGCTGAATTTCACAGTTAGGCTGGATTTCAAATTCCGTTGCAAAATAATAATAATAAAAAAAAAAGAATTAGGCATTGTGATCCCACATCCCCCATATTTGTCATCAGTCTAAAGAAACCTAAATCCGCATATCGGCGTAAAAAAATAAAAATAAAAAAAGAATTAGGCATTGTGATCCCACATCCCCCATATTTGTCATCAGTCTAAAGAAACCTAAATCCGCATATCGGCGTATATAATAAGAATAAACATGCAAGTTATATACTCTCAAAAATGGTACTCGATATATTAATTTTGGTAATTGTTGATTATACTGCAGGTTAGAAGAAAAATAATTGGAACAAGTGTTGTACAATGCAATGAACTAATGGAGATTGGGGCGGAATGGAGGTAAGGTCCTCAATGGGTTGATAACGGGGGATCTCCAAATATTATCAATGGATTGGATAGGAGAAATGGACTAGGGTTGCCAACCTAGCAAATTCTGTATCGTTACTTTTAACACTCGTAGTATTCCATTTTCATATGTTCATATGTGTGTCTCTTGATTTACTCACTTCTATTTACCACCACTGCTTAGTATGTACACAAAGAAACTGATCGATCAAACCAGTAGCACGATTCTAGTAACAATTACAATTTCCTTCTTCCCCTCACTCCAATCAAAGCTTGTCCCGTTGTGTTTGTTCATTTCTCCCATCATACCCAGGTTTATTGGGTTTGGTCACAATTATTGATTATTCTCAATCATTCATAGTCGTTTATATATATATATATATATATATGATGAAGCCTCTATTCCCCATAACCAATAATTTCCTCACACACCACATTCGGCTGCCTCCAACACCCAGAATCCAGTACAGCTTTCATTATTTTCCTTTATAAATCTACAGAGAACTACACATCTTAGTGACTCGATCTATTATATATATATATATATATATATATATATATATATATATTCTCGCTATGGCCTCGCTTTGAAATTTCAGAGCGAGGTTAGGATTTATGATCACTTTTTGGTCGCATATCCACATCTCAACCGTTCAGTTTTTAGGTACTAATGTATAGATCATCTCTGAAAAATTTCAATGAAATTGATGGTTTTTATGGTATCTAACTCGCTTAGACTAATGGACGAACTGAATCTGTCCAATCTGAACCGTACTAGCTTTAAGACAATTATCAATGCCTTAACGACCATTAATTTGACTGAAATTTTGCAGAGATGATCTATACATTAGTACCAAGAAACTGAACGGTTGAAATGTGGATATACGACCGAAAAATGATCCTAGTTTATGATCACTTTTTGGTCGCATATCCACATCTCAACCGTTCAGTTTTTAGGTACTAACGTATAGATCATCTCTGAAAAATTTCAATGAAATTGATGGTTTTTATGGTATCTAACTCGCTTAGACTAATGGACGAACTGAATCTGTCCAACCTGAACCGTACTAGCTTTAAGACAATTATCAATGCCTTAACGACCATTAATTTGACTGAAATTTTGCAGAGATGATCTATACATTAGTACCAAGAAACTGAACGGTTGAAATGTGGATATACGACCGAAAAATGATCCTAAACCCTAACCTCGTTCTAAAATTTCAAAGCGAGGCCTCGCTATATATATATATATATATACAGATTCTATCCAGAGCGGAGCTCCGCTTTGAAATTAATCGTGTGAAGTTCGAGTTTTGGGTCACTTTTCAGTCGCATATCCACATCTCGGCCGTTCAGTTTTTAGGTACTAGTGTATAGATCATCTCTGCAAATTTTCAGCCAAAATGATGATCGTTAAGGCATTGATAACTGCCTTAAAGCTGGTACGGTTCAGGTTGACAGATTCGGTCAATCCATTGGTTTAAGCGAGTTGGATACCTTAACTATCATCAATTTGGCTGAAAATTTGCAGAGATGATCTATACACTAGTACCTAAAAACTGAACGGTCGAGATGTGGATATGCGACTGAAAAGTGACCCAAAACTCGAACTTCACACGATTAATTTCAAAGCGGAGCTCCGCTCTGGATAGAATCTGTATATATATATATATATATAGCGAGGCCTCGCTTTGAAATTTTAGAACGAGGTTAGGGTTTAGGATCATTTTTCGGTCGTATATCCACATTTCAACCGTTCAGTTTCTTGGTACTAATGTATAGATCATCTCTGCAAAATTTCAGTCAATTTGATTAAGAAAAAAAAGGGTCACTTATAATATCAATTATAAGTACTTTTTTTTAGAGAATTTAATTATATGTTGTACCAAAAAAAATTACATGAAAATTTAATTTTATGGCACTCTTTATCGGATGTTTAAACATCAACATCGTACGCAAACTATGATAATCTAATTGAAGACTAGTTAATTAATGTTATAATCCTTTGAGTTAACATTATTAGAAAAGGCTAAAGTTTCGAAATTTTTGCACTGTAATAATGGTTTAAATTAATGACCAAGCCTCTTAATTGATGCTAGTTTGCCCCCAAAACCTTTATAGGTTACCCTCACATACTATCATTGTATGATTTGCCATCACTGTGATACTTCATTTTTGTTTAAGCATTTCTCTTGGACATTCTAAGAGAGCATGCGTTGTCCTTATGAACAAATTAAGTTATTAGTTCTTTAAGAATCATGTACCATTTATTAGGGGGTTTTGTTCTTATTAGCTAGTTAGTATATGATACTCATATATGTAAATCTCTTTTACTTAAGCATAACACATCTGTTATAAAAGATGTGACCTTCCTAATTCCTTAAAGTGTGACACGAAAGCAACAAGGAAAAACAAGAAATGATGTCCTAATTATGTAGCAAACTAGATTACAAAAGGTCCATGATTGATTACATCATTTACATGCTTGATGATGAAAACTATCTACACGTACTGTAGACAATTAATATCCATAAGTATCCAAGAGGTATTGCAACTTAATCTTCAATCGTTATCACCATTAAAAATAGGTATATGATAGAACTCATTCTTTGGACTTTGTTTGCTTTCCACACTGCAATCAATGTGAGGTAAAGCACAAAAGAAATTTCTTGTCCAGCCTTCCATCCAGGACAATACTCCATTCCTAAATACAACGCACACATTGACACATTGTTAGGTATAGTATGAACTAACTGAAATAGTATACCAGTATTTATCATCCACAATGTTAAATCAAGTGATCTCAAATCTCTACCTTAATTAAGAAAAAGAGGATCGTGTGACATGCTATACATACATAAACATATATATATATATATATATATATATGAATATATCCTTGTATGACTAGGCTTATTGTAAAAACAAAGGGTGACTAGGCTTATGAGACTAGCACAAGCATGACCTAATTAAAATAGGTTCGACACAATTCGAGCAAGAAATAAACCGAACTAACACGAGTACGACTCTTGTTCACTCTATAGGTCCGACTCATCGAGCACGGCAAGAGAACGGCCATGAAAGGAGCTCGATCAAATGAAGCATGACCCATTTGCATTGAATTTAGAAGAAATTTATGAATTAAACTTACGAAGACTTCGTCTACATTTTCACACGACCTCTTCTTAATTACGACTTCGTATTTTGGGTCATTAGGGAAAGTTTTCCAACAAGTTTTCCTTGTGAAATAAATTTTCAAGAAGCAAATCGTTTTCAAACAAAACAATATTAACTCCATTTAATCGTAAGGAAAAGAAGAAGAATCACGGACAAGATTTTGACCCTTGACCCCAAAGTACTACCTTCTCCTTGTTCCCCAAGCTTTCACGTTCACTCCCTTCACACCTTTGGATTAAACCCAACCGGAGCAGTTCAGATACGGGGTTGGACAATGAAAGGAAGAGTAATTTCTTGCTATGATAGCAAAAGGTTACCATCTTTATTATTGAAAGTCAAGAAGCTCTTGTGAAATGGAGTCCAGAATTGTGGGGGCAAAATTCCCAGAAATTAAGCTGAAATAAACTTCTTGGGTTGTGATGTGTGGTGTTGTCATTTCAGTTGTCACCTAAAAGCAGAAGGAAAAAAAAAAAAAAAAAACTGTGCTTTCATCCGAGTTAGCAATGACTCCAGCTCCGTCCTTTAGTAATCTACAATTTGGACCTACTCTTCTTTTGTAATTTTGTGATGAATGAAATGTCCCAATGACTTTGGATTGAATTAATGGTGTGATTGCTAATCAGTGAGAGGCGCCGGTTGGCAGTTTGGCCTTCACCTACTTGCATTGCTGCATGGTCGATCTCCTAGGATATATAGTTTCTTCTTCTCCATCTCATAAGGCCAGCAAGAGAGTTGTCTTTTTTTTTTTTTTAAGGACTTTGATTAAATCATTATCCACATGAGTTAGTCTCTGCATTGAAGAGTGAGAAGTATGAAGAAAATCGAATCACCTACTTGGTTCGACGTTCTGATTACCGACTTGTTTGACAAATAACATGACTTGACATATCACATTATCACTTATCATATTATTTAATCATAATACCATAAATTGGCTATTAAGCCTAGTAAAGGCATAATTACCAAATTGCTACTCTAAGTTTCACCTTAGTGTCAATTTACTACTTTAGGTTTTTAAAATTAGCTAATTTGCAACCCAAAGTTTTATTTTCTGATTACCGACTTGTTTGACAAATAACATGACTTGACATATCACATTATCACTTATCATATTATTTAATCATAATACCATAAATTGGCTATTAAGCCTAGTAAAGGCATAATTACCAAATTGCTACTCTAAGTTTCACCTTAGTGTCAATTTACTACTTTAGGTTTTTAAAATTAGCTAATTTGCAACCCAAAGTTTTATTTTAGCCAATTTGTTACTCTTCTATCAAATTTGCTACTCTAAACTTTCAATATTAAACAATTTACTTCCCTAAATTTTCAAAATTAACCATTTGCTACTTTAGTTTTTCAAAATTAATTAATGTTTGGATGAAGAATGGACAAATTATTATGACGAAAATGTAGCAAATGATTAATTTTTGAAAACATAAGGTAGCAAAATTGACTAATTGTGAAAATCTAGGATAACAAATTGGCTGAAATAAAACCTAGAGTAGCAATTTGATAATTATGCCTTTACTAGGCTTAATGCCATACAATGGGTTCCATTACGCCCTTGAGTAGAAGACAATATCATGCCATCATGACTTTGGGAACAATATGGTTTTCATCATGACAAGATGCATAGTACAGCTCGAATGAAGTATTACAGTAAGTTTTTTCATCTGAGCAACCGATATGTCCCTCTCTCTACCAAATGCTATGATTACATTTTGGAAGAGTATTCTTCAAATTTCAAAACAAAGGTCTATGTACCTAATATTGTGAGTACATCTTTGTATTTGCCAGTTAAAATGAGACTAGAACCCAACTACAACTCCTACCTCATCGCACCACAATGTCACAAAAGTTAAATGTTATCTGCAACTTGGCTACATTATTTGACTGCTAGTAGGGATCTTCTAAATGCAGCCAAGAGCATGCTCAGTAAACCCAACACCCAAAACTTTACCTTGAATTGAGCCATTGCTGGCCCTCTTTGTTCTTTCCTTTGAATTCTTTAATCATTTCATGCCCAGAGTAATTGGAAAATACAGACATGCTTTTTGGATACCGAGTATAATGATCAGATTAAGTGGTGCATTCAGAAGTTCTCTGCAGGCAATCCTGCAACTAACTAAAACTTAGCAACTATAAGATGCAAAAAGTATATGGAATGCCTGTTAAAATTATATGCCACAAGTGGGACTGAAATAATTTGTGAGTTAACACACCAACAATGTTACCGTCTGATAAAAGAATAATAATCAAATTTACTGGTGATAAATGACATCAAATTACATTATCCACGGAAACTAAACATATAATTACCATTTTCTTTTTCTTGTGTTATCTAACAAAAAAGCCTGCATGTCTTCCCATCTTTCAGGTGCTCCCTATCCTAAATCTATATCTCCTTACATAACAGGGAATGGTGGGTAAGAAAGAAACTGCATCCATTTGATGCAGAGAGGAAACTTGACAACAGATGGAGAATAAATGGAAAATAGGGAATTATACCTACATCGCAACAGTATTGGCTGTCAGTTGGATGCTGAAGGCAACTTCCAAAAGTTTTTGATTGCAACAAGAACTTTCTCTCTCCCATGTGATTCTGGTTCTTTCTCATGTATGCTAGCAGTCCACCTTACGTTATGAGCTATGCGACCTATTTTATCAATAACTTCAGGAGAGTCTCTAATCACAACCGTTCCTTCAGGACGCAAGATTCGATCCATCTCCACCAACAAATCCACAAGGTTACATCTGTAGAAAAATAAAGAAGCATGAGCATATACCATCTGCAACTGTTAAATATTGCTGCAGGAATGTAGCAAGAACCTGTAGAATCAAAGAACAGTTGCACAACCAGAAATCAAGGGTGTAATACCTGTTTTTGCCTGTACTTGGATGTTTTATGAGTGATTCAATGCCGGTTACATGAATGAAATCATAAGAACGAGGGTACGTCGAGAAAGGCTCACACCTGAGCCAAATCAAGCAAAAATATCAACTGATAAGGGATCTAATTTAGAAAATGAATGCATAAAAAGAGATTGCGACTATCATCAACCACACTTGGTAACACTGAGTAAATATTTTCTATTCCTTTTGTGAAGAAAATCATGTTTGCTTTGATTCCCCATTCACCAATTAGCACAAAATTCAAACCATGGGGCAAAGCAGTGTTATAGTTTTCTATAAGGAAATGCGGAAATGCAACTAGAACAAATATAAGAAACTTTTGCGGATACTGGTATCAAAGAATGGATAACACAAAAGGTGCACACTTCACATCAAGTTGTGCGATAAACGATATTTATTGTACCATCAACTAGTTATCGATGGTTACTAGGAGCATCGGTACTTGGTGAGTGGCACTAAAATACATGCAATGTGACCTGGCAAGAAACATACTGTGATCCAAGAATTCAAAACTATGTTTATTCCTTGATTGATGCTTATTATGTAAGATAGTAAAGTGAGTTGATTTTGCAGAGCACCGGTATAAGGCCTGCTCCATCAGAAGAATTATGTGAAGAAAATATTGGGGTTAAGGCTATTGCAGTACTCACCAATCATGGTAGAGTCCAATGAGACCTCGGTCGTAGATTACAGACAGAGTAGAAGGCTTGCGAGAAGGAACAACATTCATCACCCACACAGGGTCAGATATCAGTGCAGCAGCAAAACCTCCAAAAAGTGCATTCATGTCCATGATGTTACGCACAGCTGAAGTTCCAAGCTTCAGGTGTAGAGAGTTCTTATAGTAAGCCACTCTTCTGGCCCATCGTCGAGTGTCAGCCTCAAACACATCAACGCCATTTCTCAAGAGTTTGGCCCTTGCAGGAGGTTTGGTCAGCCTTGCTGGCCATTTTGGAATCATCCCAACAGCATATTCTCCCTTGACAGAAGATGTCCTACTCATGCATTTCTTTAACTTGACGTACCTGCATGACAATTAAGTTTATTGGTACCAATTCCACAGAATCTTTGAATAAGAATCAAGTTAGTTAAAGATCATTATGATGACTCAACAACTGAAAATCCTATTGACACAACAAAACAAGACTTGTACAAGAATTTTGGAAACAGAAATCACTTCATACTGAGAATGGTTTTCTTAGACAGTTACCATGCATCATTTGCGTCATCTGATTCGTCACACAATTCTAGACCATATTCATTTTGGTTGGGGAGGCATGAATCTCCAGCAGGCTTTTTCCAGACAGCTGTGTTTCCATCAACAGCAATTAGATCATAACACAATACTCTTGCAACTCCTTGGAGATCTGCCCATTCCTTGTCTTGATTAGCCCACTGTACAGGAGGACCAGAGATTACTAGGTATCCTCCTGGGCGAAGCACGCGATCCACTTCGAGGAAATATGTGGCATCTGCAAATCCAGATTACTTGACGATAAGAGCAAGTAGCAGGGAGAGAAATATTGTAAAAATATGAGAGGCTAAAAGTGAAAAGAACTCACTATACGCAGTAAATGGGATCAAACACCGAGAGCAATGCACCAAATCAAATGAGAAAGCAGGAAAAGGTAGTCTGCGAGTGCCAAGCATGAGAGAAAATGCTGGAATTCCTCTTTCTAGGGCAAATTGAATCTGTGATTTGTGCGAGTCTCTTGGAGCAAATGACATTGCTATAATGTCTTTGGACAGAAGATACCCACCAAAACTAGCAACCTGTACAAAAACCAATTGTAATATTTGAAATGATAACTGCTAAGGTCTCCAGAAAACAGGAAAACACGCTTTACCCCACAACCCATATCAAGAGCAGTCCGCAGAACTCCATCACTAATAGGGATGTACTGTCCAAGTTTTTCGATATATTGTATAGCTCCATCAGGGAACATGGTGCCGCCACCAGGGAAAATGAAGTGCGGGCCATCCAACATCATCCATCCCTGATGACCTTTCCTCTCTGCAATTTTGTTGTGTGGCATGTTGCTGTGCCATATCTGTATACAGATTAGTATTTTTAAGATATGTGGATAAAGATCTAATAAATTGCTACTTCACGTCTTTGATATAGAACATCAAATGAAACACTCTATCCGTAGTCTATCGTTGGATATAACAGTTGAACAAACATTTCCATAACAAAGATGACTCAACATCACAACATGGTCTCTTCATTGTAATATATTTCCTAAGAAGAGGATTACAAAGACAAGCACATTCAGTCCATCTGTAGTTAAAGAAAGAAAACAAGGGAAAAGGCCTCTATTAAGCAGTTCAAGTCTCACTTATTTGGGCAATGAACCAGATGGATGGTTTGAAGAAACTTGATAACACATAAAAACAGCGAATGAGTGGTCAACTCCAAAAGCAAAGGAATACGAGCAGTCATATTAACCAAGAGGAGAAAGCCAGAATGTGAATGCCTGTGCGGCTCTAACTATCCTCAACAAGCAACTACACCTTTTCTTTTTCGCTTGAACAATAACCTATTAGTAGCAATAAAAGAGTTGTATCCCCCAAGCAGCTTAATCCCTTTCAACCATTTTCATAGTTTATCTCAATTGGCTCCCACTCCTACTCCTAATCTAACAGTAATATTAGCCTATAAAACACAACAAATCTCAGATCATAGCTTAGCAAAACACAACACATCCAATTCAGACCAAGTAGTTCAAATCTTCGAATAAGCACATTGAAGTGAAGATAAAGCACACACCTTTTCCAAGCTTTCAGGCCAGGGCACCGGAATCTTGTACCCGTCGGGGGGCGGGATCAAGCAGAGAGGGGTCTCCTCCGGCGGAGGACAATGCCTCTCTCTGTAAAAGTTCATCTCTCTGCTGAGCTGGCTGTTGCGCCTGGGGTCCTCGCACGGCATGTGGTCGACGGCGTCGGCGGGGCAGGCCTCGATGGGCTGCTGGTGCTGGCCTTGCTCCACCAGCGCCACCAAACGGTGCCGTTGCTTCGGATCGGCGTTGGTGGAGAGCAGCAGCGCCTGGCGACCGGAGGCGGCCATGGAGTCGCCCAAGGGGGTGAAGACGAGGAGGAAGAAGAGAATCACTATGCCGAAGAAGGCCGCCGAGACCAGGTCCAGGAGGCGCCAGTTCCGAGGGATCCGCTTCGATGCGGGCAGGTTCAGGTGGCCCATTTTGAGGATTTCGGATCCGAGATCAAATTGGCATCAAGGGTTGCCAATTGGAGGGGGTTGGGTTTCTGGGTTGCGGGAAAGATTGGATTTTGAGGTGTGGGTGGGGGAGATTTGGATGAGAGGGTTTATGAGTTCTTGGTGGGTGAGAGAGTGGGAAGAGAGAGAGTGAGAGGTGGTGAAGCTCCCTGTTTTTGCTTCAATCTATTATTTCTATTACTAGTAGATCCTCAGCTAGATTTTCTTTTACCTGTTTTAATTTTTTTTTTTTTAAATTTTGAATTAAAATTTGAAAATGGGGTTATAAGATGTAGCTTGAAGTAGAAGTAAGAAGCATGTGATGAGATTTTGTGTTAAATTTATGATGTAGGTGTATCATTCAAATATGGGAATAATATGAGTCAATTATTGTATTAATTTCTCAGGCAAAGAAAGATGGAGGAGGATTAACTAACATGCTTTTAATTTTATAGAGGTCGAGTGGACCATTATGTTTGAGGAGTCAAGTGTGTGTCAGCCTAAGTTGAACTTTGTTGTCCTAATCAGAAGCAGAAAATAATTGATTAAATTATTGGCATAAAAAAATTTGTAATGTTTTCTTTTTGGAGATCAGATCTGTTCATGAGATCGATGACTAATGAATTCGATTTCAAATGAAGAAAATATTTAGGTAGCTTAGCACCTTGAGGCCTAGCATCTCAAAGGATCTGGTTACTTGGCACTGAACCTGGCATTGTGTTCAAAAGCTTCCACTCTGGTTAATTTGCATTAATCATATCATGAACTTGGCCAAACTTAACATGTTCAAACAAAGTAATGATATGATTTACACAATACCAAAGAAAGTGAAGGAATCAAAAGAAACGTGGTCAATCTGAGCGTAAGTCAGCGCCCCTCTTCAAACCCGAAAGGGGTCAGAGTCACCTTCATGTCTTCTTGCACAAGAAAAACAAAGGAAGGAAAGCAGCAGCAGCAGCGGGGCAGACTGATATGAATAATTGATGCAATCATGCAACTCATGAAAATAACTGTCAATATACAAAACATCAACCATCTAATATTGTAACTGTTGCCATATTTTTCCACCCTGGTATTCTAAATGTGCAAAATCCACCGCTAAAACTAATTGTCATCCATGCGGATCAAAATGCCAAAATAACAGTGCACAAGCAAGGTTGGACAGACTAAAACATTGTCCGCAAAATAAATTCAGGACTTCTTTGATTGCTTAAGATTGATTTCGTGCTTGATAAGATTTACCCTGAGCAGCATCGACTTCACATCCCGATCGAACTCATTCCCTGTCTGTAGGGCCCGCTGGAAAGTTGCATTCCTTTGATCCGCATGCCGTGCATATAGAATTTTATTGTGAGAGTCTATACGAGCCTGCAGTGACATAAAGAGTTGGGTCAATAAAAAACAAACAATTACATATGTATAAGACTGACCCTAAAGTTCTGCATCATCCCAGCCCAAACTTTTACCACAGAAATACAAAAGAAAACTGATTCTAGACTAATTTTAAAAACTGTCAGACATGCTCTTAGAGGTCAGGTATAAAGGCCGGTCGCCATGTTGCTTATGCAGGTTAACCAATATATAGAAAATATAAAGTATATTTGACAAACGGGCATGAACCTAGTTTCTAAATTTTTACTGTTTGAAGCTAACAATAAGTCGAATACGATTAAAATAGCACTTCTAACAACACCTGAACTTGGTTGTCGGTGATCAAAGCTTCAAGTTCTTTCTCCAGCCCAGCAACATCAGTTTTGAAAGCATTGGCCATAACATAAAGAGTTGGGTCAATAAAAAACAAACAATTACATATGTATAAGACTGACCCTAAAGTTCTGCATCATCCCAGCCCAAACTTTTACCTCAGAAATACAAAAGAAAACTGATTCTAGACTAATTTTAAAAACTGTCAGTCATGCTCTTAGAGGTCAGGTATAAAGGCCGGTCGCCATGTTGCTTATGCAGGTTAACCAATATATAGAAAACACAAAGTATATTTGACAAACGGGCATGAACCTAGTTTCTAAATTTTTACTGTTTGAAGCTAACAATAAGTCGAATACGATTAAAATAGCACTTCAAACCACACCTGAACTTGGTTGTCGGTGATCAAAGCTTCAAGTTCTTTCTCCAGCCCAGCAACATCAGTTTTGAAAGCATTGGCCATCATGTTTAGATCTACAGACACAAAGGGGTGTGTGTACTGTATAAGGGCCTTGTTGCGGATCTGGTCATAGAGTGTTTCAAGGTGGTCATGCAAATGGATGTCCAGCAACAAGTTAGCTTTGAGATTCTCAAGGTAGTCCAAGCATGAAGCATAACGGCTACAATAGAAGAGAAAACAAATGTTACTGAAACTAAAATAATTTGACATAAGATATCAGCTCCACTACGAATTGATTAAAATCAGTTGCACTGGCATGCCTTTATGAGATTCAATACTAACAAGGAATTGGATAGTGTCCAATGCCAATTGATGAAGATGTTGGGAACAAACAAACTAAAGCATGATTCATATATACATATTTCAATATATTTCTCAGTAGAACTTGACATTTTTGCACCATATAGTATTCTGCACATCAGAAAACAAATGTTACTGAAACTAAAATAATTTGACATAAGATATCAGCTCCACTACGAATTGATTAAAATCAGTTGCACTGGCATGCCTTTATCAGATTCAATACTAACAAGGAATTGGATAGTGTCCAATGCCAATTGATGAAGATGTTGGGAACAAACAAACAAAAGCATGATTCATATATACATATTTCAATATATTTCTCAGTAGAACTTGACATTTTTGCACCATATAGTATTCTGCACATCGAAACTATGAAAACCCAGATGATGGATAGACAATACAGAGCAAGATCAAACTAAAAATATACCATCATAGAAGATTACCTCGAGTAGAAATCATTGATGATCTCCCTTATTTCAGGCACCAATTCTAAAAAGTTTCGGAAATTCAGGTTGTCTATAACTTTGTTCTGTCAAATAAAAGCAGTTGATGAGAAAAGACAGTAAACAACCAAAAAAGAATGAAAGAAAATAAAAGGAAATAGTCATGCCTTCAGCTCCGTTCGGTCAAAACTTGCAAGTGCACAAAGCCCACCATACGTTGCAATATCTTGAGGTGCAATGACTTCATTGTAGTGGTTTCCTAACTCATGCCCAGTTTCCAAGAACTGTATATGCCACAGTGAATAACATAGATTAAAACAATACGTCATAACACCAGGATAGCTCTCCTACATTCTTAGAAGTCTCACAAGAACAACAGATAATGGAAGGCATAGATTCATTTAATTCTATCAATGGAGGTTCAAATGATATGACTATATAATGGGTTTGATTGCACCATTTATATCCGACAACAGACTAAGATTTTGGATAACAAGGAACCATTTTGAAAATTAGAGGACAGGCAACAGTAAATCAGCAACAATTATACCGCAAGCTCTTCCTGTAAAACACAGACACACACACACACATGTACGCATCACTAGTTCCTCAAGTGCTATTGATCCAAAAAAGAGTTGAGCACATGCTTTAATATTATAAATCCTATCACCATACCAAGCACAGACAGACCTAAGCTCTTAAGTTAAACCACAAAGCTACAAGAGTTTTCTTATAAAAAGGAAAGCAAACAGACACAACACTGAACAGCCATAATGTAACTGCTAACAAACCTTACGAGCAGCAAGCTTGTATTTCTTAGCTTCCAAGAGAGCCAATCCAGCAGCACAGCGAAGTTTTGCAACAGTAATTGCGTCCAGAGCTTCTGGCGTTTGTTCTGCTTTGCTAACATAGCTTGCGACATGAGTAAATTGACCCATCTCTATGCTGACCAGAATGGAACACATGCACATATGAACAATATGCTTTGATGTAGTACAATAATCACGAGTACGAACATAGTTCTTAAAAGCATCCCCCAGCTGCCCATGAGAATAATGAAAATCTCCAAAATCATTGTAGCCCATTCTTATGCTTTCTTTGATCAGATTTGTCTGCAGAAAAGCATTTAAAGGCAGAATGAGACATCATAGAAAGAGCTAATGGGAATTCAAAAAACTGCACGTATTTTAATACTTAGGGGTATGCAAGCAAAAAAGAAATACACCTAAAAAACCCTTCAGACAGAGACCACTAAGTGTGGTTTTTCTGGCCACTAAATATAATTAAAGCATCAAGGCCTCAAAATCAAGAAAGTTTTTTTTCTGACAAAATAAGTTCAAAATATAAAGTTGCATTTGGCAACTTCAACTTTGGTCCTAGAGCAGATTTTTTTCAGCTTGTTGACGACACCAAAGAACAGTGATCTATTTCAATTAAACAAAAATCACGAACCCATGATCCAGGATGCCTGTTCTAGCATAAAAGCAAAGTCCAACCACCTCCTTATCAACCATAAATTATCCTTCTCACTTCTACAAAAAGAAAAAGAAATCATTCGAACCCTTTAAAATCTTTCCACTCTCATCCACCAAAATATGTGCAAATAAGCTAAAATTGAGGAGTGATAACCAACATTGCCTTCAAGACAAACAATTGCATGGGACTCTTTTCTACCTGATTAAAACACCTCATCCATAAGCAGAGTTGTAGACACAGTATAACCCTAAAACAAAAAATTCTAGCAAACACATTGCAGCAAAATTCTTCTCTCATATAAACCTCTCTCACACTCTCCACACACAGCGGATGCGAAACCACGCACAGCACAAGCAATACAAAGACAATTAGGCCACACATCACAATAAAGCCAGCAAAAGCCAGAATCCAAAGCAACAAATTGATAATAGATAACCCTAGAAATCCAATTGAAACAGAACCACAAGAAAAACAAAGCGAGCAATGAGGTGCGTACTCTGTAAGCATTGAGCTCGTTCTCAAGCTTCTCCCTTTTCTGCTCGGCTCTCCTATCCACAGACTCGCACCAAGCCAAGTCCATCTGATACTCCGGCCCCAACCTCCCATCGATCCTCTGCGCCACGTCTCTTAACCACTGCGTGTTCTCGCCCTTCTTGATTTCGTCGTAGGCCATCCGCAGCGCCTCCAGCTCCACCGCCTCGTTGCCCCGGCTGTGGTCGGCGATGAACAGCAGCCGCGAGATCTTAGTGCGGCCGCTGTAGAGGCTCGCGTAGGCCTCCACGTCGAGCGGCTCGCCGGAGATGATGGGACGGTTGCGCTTCTCGTCTTCGCCCCCGCCGCCGTTGGCGTAGATCTCGTCGTCGATCATCGGTCCGGAGGTCTCGTCGTCGGCGTCCATTTGCTGTGGAATGTGTGGGAAACCCTAACCGGGATTTGGGAAATTTTGAGGGACCTGAAGGTGGTGGTGCTAAGAGACTGTTCTACTTCTCTCTCTCTCTCTC
>BDJD01005331.1:43817-67732 GCA_002564525.1 Rosa multiflora
AAACGTGCATGCCAAAAATTCAAAGGAGAGCATATAAATTGAAGTAGATGTTTTATTATTATTCTCAACATTCAATTTGAACATGCCATCACAAGCATAACTTTTGCCCACAAATACATCTTTTTTGGTGATCACATATTGGTCAGATTCCATAGTTTGTTTAAAACCAACCTTATTAAGAACATAACTAGACATCAAATTTTTTCTCATGGAGGGTGTATGCAACACATCTTTCAAAATTAGCACCATACCAGAAGTAAATTTGAGTTCCACCTCACCAGTTCCAAGCACATGAGTAGTATGTGAATCTCCAAGCATAATTGTTTTGGGCTCTTTAAAAGGAGTGTATTTCTTGTACCAATCTTTATCATAGTAGATGTGCCTATTAGCACCACAATCTGCCCACCATCCTTCAACACTTTGAACTATATTTACATCAGTTATCATTGCCACATATGGTTTTCCAGTGATGTGAGCTTGAGAAACAGCCTCACGTTTTCGATAATTGCAATTTCGAGCAATATGCCCACTTTTGCCACAAACAAAACAAAAGTATATTATTGCTTATTTTTTTAAGGAGGATATTGGTTCTTATTCACATAGCTTGGTTTGCCTTTATTCTGTTGGTGAGGTTTACCAACTTTTTTCATATTTTTCTTCTTTGGCTGCATATGAGAATTTTTATGAAAATGACCATTGGGCATATTATTAGTGGAAGCTACTAAATTTACCTTGGAGGTGTCATTGTTTGTATCTTACATAAGAACATCTTGACCTCTTGCTTCCTCCTCAACGCGGATGCGAGTCGTCAAGGTCTCCAAGGAAATCTCCTTGTGTTTGTGACGCATGGATTTTTAGAACTTTCTCCATGTTAATCTACAAAACTTCTCAATATTTCTTTGAATAACAGTGAGTAGTTCATTATAATCATAAACATTATATAAGAAATAAGTCAAGAGATAAAAAATAATAGTTATACTCATCTTTCTCAAGTTGAGATTTCTCATATTGTCTAACGGCTTCTCTTGAGTACTCTCCATCTTCGTGGAATCTCCTTAAAATTGTTGGAGAAATTACAATAAAAATTATAATTTCTATATGAGAAACTCGTTGACAATAGGCTGAGGCGCGGGTATCTCGCTCTCTTTAAGGAGATTCAAGCCCTCTGCAGAACAATGTCGGTGCACCAGAAATCTCTTGACTTGTCCCCTTCAGGATACAACAGCCCAACAAGTTGTGTGGCTCACACCAATCTACACAAATTAGAGGAACCCAAAGCTCCACCAAAAGAACACCTTTCTTTGGCCAAAAAGCACAAAATACACTTTGGGAAATTTCAGAAGGAAGTTGATGGGTGAATAGTAGTGTTTGTAATAGTATTACGTAAAAAACAAAGATATATCTTAGCATGCAACAAATTGTGCTATTTATAGGCTCTTAGGACAACTCCAACCATGGGGTGCCAAACCAAAATTTTGCCAATTATAAGACTTTGCTTCTCCAACCATGTGTTTTTGGTGGATCTAATCCTATAAATATGAGACTTTGGCTCATTTGTAGTCTTATATTTGAGACAATTCCAAGACCAAGACTCAGCATAGTGGCCTGGGACCACACTTTCTGATTACCCAACCCAATAATTGCAGTGACGCGCTGAATGACTTGGGTGGGTAGCACGCGCAGAAGGGAGAACAGGGGAGGAGGAAGACGCGCCTACTTGCGCTGGAGAGAGAAAAAGCAGTTGCAAGTGGTCTGCTCCAGTGGGCCCGGCAAGGCTCAATTTGTCTGTTGCTGATCGTTGGGACACGCAACGGTCACTAAATGCATGGCTGAAATTGCTCCATTTTGAATATGGACGGTCCGATGTTGTTTTTTTTTTTTTTTACTAAACGGATCTATTTTTGATCTGATGGCTCATATTTGAGGGAAAAAAAACTTATCAATGGCTCTTATTAAATGAAAGGTTATTATTTCATTTTTGTTCCAAAAAAATAAAATAAAAAACAGAAAATTGAGGGAAAAAATATACCCGTTGGAACAGTAAAATGTAGGAAATTCTATAAATACCAACCCATTCTTTTCTATTTTCTCACATCAAATATCCTCCATCTCCTTCACAATTTTCCATTCATTAACCCATCTTCTTGTTCTTAAATATATCTTCTTCTTTTTTTTGTCTTAGAAAAAAAGGCTCCAAGAGGGGATTCTTGGAGGCACAATGAAGAAGTTATTATTTGCCAAGCTTGGATCACCGTTGGGGGTGATGGTTGCGTCGGAAAAGATCAATCAGCTCACGATCCCTGGCCTTATAGGTACGACCTTCTGAAGAACCACCCCATTGTGAATCCTTATCTTCCAAAGTTTGGATTTGCAAGGCAGCGGCAGACATCATCAAGGCTCGTCGACGGCTTCTCGTGACGACCTCTTCTTGATCTTTCTGCAACCATTTCGTCAAACGATTCATTGCAGAAATGCTTTGACAAAATCAAAACGGAAAAGAAAGAAAGATTGGTGTGATTTGGATATGAGAAGTGTTTGTGAATTTGTGAGAGATGAGGATGACAATGACCCCATATTTATGGACGGTTTGAGTTCATATCATTAGATAAAATATGACACGTGGCGGACAAAGACTCAACCGTAATTTGGACAGCAAATTAGAGATTGATACGTGGCGCTGAAATCACATCGAAATTCGGCTGTTTGGCATATATGCCGACACAAAACATCAAAATATCTTCTAAATAGTTAGATTCATTGTTGTATGTGCCGACACGTTTGTCGTATATGCCGACAAAAAAAAAATTAAAACTTTTTTTTAATTCATTAAATAATAAGAATAATTTTTAAATATTATGATAAAATGTTAAATTATTATTTTTTACCTTATTTAATTAAATTAACATATTTTTAATATAATATTCATCAAAATTATACTCATATTATATTTTAGTCAAGAATAGTGAAAATAGCAACCCCATATATCACCTCATGGTTGGAGATGAGAATGGAGTCCTATATGAATAGTGCAACAAGAGGGTGCTAAAATGAGAATAGCACCCCCAAATGGTGCCAATGGTTGGAGTTGCCCTTAGGACACTTCCTATAATTAATAGGGTAGTAACCAAAAGCCATAGGTTACAAGAATTAAAACCCAAACTAAATTAAAATAAAACACCACGAGTTACAAAATAAAATTCAAAATAAATTCTGAATTTAAACACACAAATAAATTCAGAATTTAAACACAAAATAAATTCACCCAAATTTAATTAAAATATTAAAATATTAAAATGTAACAACACTTTATGTATGATCACTGTTCCTATATTTGGTTTTGGCTCTTAGACAAAACTCGAAAGTTGAAAATATTGTGGTTGCTATCCCATTTGGTATCAAAATATCAGATTCATTTGAGTTTTGATCCAAATTGAGGGGAAACATCATATCTCCCAAATTCGTTAACGAGGGTTTTCAATCCCTCATTTGTTCCAATTATACTGAAAATCATGGATTAAAAGATGGAGTAGCACAGAGCAGTAATATGGTCACATCCACCACTTTCCCTCTACTTCCCTTCCTCCTAATTTCTGTAGCCCAATCAAACCTTCCAAGTAGACTTGGAAAAATTTAAAATTGTAATTGATGGACTGAAGACTGAACTACAGAGAAACGGGTCGATGTCGTCGATTCTATCAGATTTTCTCTTAAATGTGTTTATATTCATTTGGGTTCCGATTTGGATGTTGAAATTATAAACTCATCTGAAGGTTATTGGATGAGAGAAATGAGAGAGGAAGAGAAGAGCAGGAGAAATGAAGAAAAGACCAAAATTATCGTTTGTAGATTCAATCTCTTTTAAATATTTCCACTGTTTTGTAAAGATCTTTGAGTGTGGTATAGTAGTTGATAAAAGAGTAGTTACCTTGTTCTTCTTTTACTCGTGTATAGGGAGTCAAAATCGGCTGAGACACAAGTATGAAAACACTTTATTCTTGATTTCAGGGTCATGATTTAGGTTTTCTTGTTTTCTCAATTCAAGTGTTTCCCTTTTTTTTATTTGAGGTTTCCAGTTAATTTGTCCCAAAATTGATTTCTGGATCTAGAATTTCCAAAGCCAAAGTTTCTTTTACAATTTGAGATCTTCAATCCGATTTGTTTCAAAAGTCAATTCATGTTGTGTTTTTATATATATTTCGGAACATAAATTCACCATGTACACAGGCTCTATCTTTCTCCGCACGTTGTCACCTGTATCCATGAATTAAATGGTATGGGTGCCATAATTTTACTACTCTATACTGTATAATATTGAGAATAAATTATCCGAGTGCCAAAGTGCACAAATCTTACAATTTATGAAGGAGCTAGTTGGCTAGCCGCATAGGTGCTTCGAAGTTCTGAACTTCTAACTGAAATTGGATATTTTTCATAGTTATTAGTTTTATAAAATCCCTTGACGTCAATTTGAATCAGAGTACACTACATGTTAAATAACCAAGGACTTCTTGAGTTCTTGTGACTTGTACGTCTTCTCGAATGAGTCAATACATTCTTATGGTTAAGAAGCTGTCCTCATATTGAAGAATAAAGAATTGACCACCATGCCCTTATAAGACAGATTTTAGGGGTTTAGCAAGTAACTTAACGTCACCAGCATGTGCCTTAAATTAGATCAATATTCATATAAATTATATAATAATATTACGTACAGGTTCACATCAGAACGTTTTCTGGGCAAGCACAGAGCAAACCCTTTTTAGGGGCACGGAGATATTATACAAAAGCCATTCTCTTCTCTATATATACTGTCTGAGTAGTCTTACCATTTCACTACACCTCCTCCTCATATCCATTACCTTTCAAATCCTATCCTACAATGGAGTTCACCAACCAGAGCAAATGTATCTGCTTGGCCTTGGTCCTCATGTTGGGGGCTTGGTCTTCCGAAGCCACTTCTCGTAGTTTCAACGATGCATTTGCATATGGGAGGTACGAGCAATGGATGGCTCGTTATGGACGTGCGTATAATGATATCAAAGAGAAGGAGGATCGCTTCAACATATTCAAGGAGAATGAGGCATTTATAGATACTTCCAATAACGATGGAAACAAACTTTACAAGTTGAGTTTGAACCAATTTGCAGACCTTACAAATGAAGAGTTCATTGCCTCAAGAAATCGATTCAAGGGGGACGAGTGTTCCACGAAGACCACTACTTTCAAGTACGAAAATGCTACTGTGCCGGCTACAATGGACTGGAGAAAGAAGGGAGCTGTAACTCCCGTCAAGGACCAAGGCCAATGTGGTATGTAACACATGCACTATTCTCTCTGTTTTTCATTTTTTTGGTCATAATATCATTTTCCATTTCAAAAAAAGAAAAATAAAATGTACATGATGCTAATAAACTCTACTCAAACTGCTACAAATTTGCAATCAAATTGTATACAGGAAGTTGTTGGGCGTTCTCGGCAGTGGGAGCTATGGAAGGAATCACTCAAATTACAACTGGTAAACTAATCTCTTTGTCTGAGCAAGAGCTGGTTGACTGTGATGTCCAAGGTGAAGACCAAGGCTGTTCAGGTGGCTCTATGGATGATGCCTTTCGGTTTGTCATTCAAAATCATGGTATTAATACCGAAGCTAATTATCCCTACACGGCTGGCGATAGTACATGCAATGCTAAGGAGGAAGCAGGTCATGCAGCCACTATAACTGGCTACGAAGATGTGCCTGCAAGCAGCGAAAGCGCCCTTCTTAAGGCCGTGGCTAATCAGCCTATTTCTGTTGCCATTGATGCTAGTGGATCTGACTTTCAGTTCTATTCAAGTGGTGTTTTCACAGGAACATGTGGAACGGATCTAGACCATGGTGTTACCGTTGTTGGTTATGGCGTGAGTGCTGATGGAACTAAGTACTGGTTGGTAAAGAATTCATGGGGTGCGCAATGGGGTGAAGAAGGTTATATAAGAATGCAAAGAGATGTTGCTGCATCGGCAGGTCTTTGTGGCATTGCCTTGCAAGCCTCTTACCCCACTGCGTAGTGTACCAATAAAAATTTAATCAAAGCCCACTACCATCGTAGGTATATATTTATCATGGTATGTACATGGAGGAATGCTAGTAACTTTCTCCTCCAACTTTCTCATTTTTACTTTTTTTTTCATTTATTGCTCGCCACGTGTATTCCACAAAGACAAAAAAATCAGATAATTAATGGACTCAAAACACAACTTTTCAATTCCCTTTGTACCCTTTTTTACTTACATCCTTATTAAAACTCTTTAGTTTTTTCTTTTTTTTCTTTTCTAAATTTGCGTGGAACTTGAAGAGTTTCCACTTTCCATTGACATAGTTCTCTGAGGGCTGTTTGGTTTGCGGAAGAGAAAATAATTCCTTTGTTTTTCCTATGGGAAGGGAAATGAAATTTTCAAAGAACTTTCTATTATGATGTTTGGTAACGTAAGGAAAGTTATTCGGAAAGTTGTTAAAAAGTTTGTAATTAATGCAATAAAATAATATGTTGTGAGTAATAAATGCAAGAAAATTAAAAACGAGAGAAAGTGATTCATTTGGAGTATGGAAGGAACCACCTTCCCTCTATTTTCCTTAATTTCTTTTCCTTTTGCGTTCCAAACGTAGGAAATCTGATGCTTACTTTCCGCGAACCAAACTAGACCTAAGTCTCTATCTCTTCTCCTTACTTTTGCAAGACACAACCCAATTCAAGAACCGTCAAATGTTCAATGGCATAACCCCAAATCTCTAAGACTTTCCACTGAAACCCAAACCCCAAATTAATTATCTGACTTTTTTGTCTTGGTGGAACACATGTGGCGAGAAGTGAATGAGAAATGTAGAAAGGAAAATATTGAAGGGAAATGTTGTTAACATTCCTCATGTACATGAACTTGTTACTACAATATATTCCAAAAAAAATAGATCAATAAGGAAAGTTGTAAGTTTCATGAATTACACAAACTACTGTGCCCTATGTATGAAATCAAATCACTATATCAATAGAAAACACACATATTTGCTGTCATCAAACCTTTGGGACTATGTTAAGCCTCCACCAGCAGAACTCTATTACTTTATATTTGATCACTGCATAGGGTTTTGACTCTTACACAGAACCCGAAAGTTAAAAATATTGTGCTTAATTGCTGATTTTGGGCAATTTAATCTCTGAAATATCACTTGATTGTTGATCAACTTGAGTAGTGGAACCAACCTTTATGGTTCAGATATTTATCATGAAGCTCAGAAATATCTCCCCCTTCATATATATATACCCACTAATTCATATCTCATGAGTTTGTTTCATACGTATCAAATGCTAGAAATTTTAATGCAGGCTAGGCTAGAGGTTATACTACTGTGAACTTTATATCGGACTTTGACGAAGGCTGGTAAATTAAGTAACTCCTCAAGTTCTTGCTGTAGGAGCATATATATGACAAGGGACTGAAATAGTGAGTCTGTTGCCTTGTATTGCGCGCCTTGAAGTTATTCATCCTTGAGGTCCTAATATTCTTAAGGTATTAGCAAAAGTGGCCTTATATAAACGAAAATTTTATAATACATATCCGTATGTCATGCACACATTAATTTATAAATGTGAGAACAATTTTTTCTCAGAGTGGTAATGTACGTTGAGTCATATTTTGGGTAATCTTAGTTCTATTAATGGTAATTACACCAACTACGTCCTTATTACAAGTTTCTGAACAAATTCGTTGTCAGTCATATATAAAGAAGATCTGACTGGGGCATGAGACCCACCGTGGCTCCGCCTCTGCCTTCGGCCTCCGTCCGGCAAGCCCCGAGCCACCGTCGCCGCCTGAAACGCCACAGAACCGTCGACGTCCTCACTTTAGCGAAGTGCGGACGTTCACTTTAGATCCTTCCTGTATATAGTACCCTAACTTGTCCCTTATATAATTGCATAAATGTTACGATAAAGCTAGTCGGCGCAGGTGCTTCGACGTTCTAATTGATGTTGAACATTTTTATAGTAATTAGTTTTATAAAAGCCACTGACTTCAATTTGAATTAGAGTGCACTACATGTTAATTAACTAAGGACTTCTTGTGACTCGTGTAATCAAACGAGTAGATCCATTCTTATGGTTATTAAGCTGTCTTCACATCGAAGAATTGACCACTACGTACTTTTGGACATAGATATTAGGGGTTTAGCCAATAACTTATCGTCACATGCATTAAATTAGATCAAGTTTCATATGAACTATATGTTAATATTACAGGTTCATATCAGAACGTTTTCTGGGCAATTAAGCACATATACCAAACTGTTTTTAGGGGCACGGAGATAATATACAAAGGCCATTATGTTATCTATATAAACTGTCCGAGTAGTCTTACCATTTCACAGTTTTTCACTACACCTCCTCATATTCATCAACTTTCAAATGCTAGCCTACAATGGAGTTCACCAACTAGAGCAAATGCATCTGCAGTTTGGCATTGGTCCTCATGTTGGCGGCTTGGTCTTCGGAAGCCACTTCTCGTAGTCTCCAAGATGCATTAGCTTGGGAGGTACGAGCAATGGATAGCTCGTTATGGACGTGTATATAATGATATCACGGAGAAGGAGGACTGCTTCAAGATATTCAAGGAGAATGAGGCATTCATAGAATCTTCCAACAACGATGGAAACAAACTTTACAAATTGAGTCTGAATCAATTTGCAGACCTTACAAATGAAGAGTTCACTGCCTCAAGAAATGGATTCAAGGCTCACGAATGTTCCACGAAGACTACTACTTTCAAGAATGAAAATGCTACTGTGCCAACTACAATGGACTGGAGAAAGAAGGGAGTTGTAACTCCCATCAAGGACCAAGGCCAATGTGGTATGTAACACACTGTTCTCTCTCTCTCTTTTTTTTTTTGTCATAAGATTATTTTCCATCTACGAAAAAAAAGTAGTTGTACATGATGCTAATTAACTCTATTCTAACTGCTACAAAATTTGTAATTAAAATGTATACGTACAGGAAGTTTTTGGGCATTCTTGGCAGTGGGAGCTATGGAAGGAATCACTCAACTTACAACTGGTAAACTAATCTCTGTCTGAGCAAGAGCTTGTTGACTGTGATGTCAAAGGTGTAGACCAAGGCTGTGCAGGTGGCCTTATGGACGACGCCTTTCAGTTTGTCATTCAAAATCATGGTATAAATAATTTGGCTAATTATCCCTACACGGCTGCGGATGGTACATGCAATGCCAAGAAGGAAGCAGGCCATGCAGTCACAATAACTGGCCATGAAGACGTGCCTGCAAACAGCGAAAGCGCCCTTCTTAAGGTCGTGGCTAATCAACATATCTCTGTTGCTATTGATGCTAGTGGATCTGACTTCCAGTTCTATTCAAGTGGTGTTTACACAGAAATATGTGGAACGAGTCTAGACCATGGTGTTATCGCTGTTGGTTATGACGTGAGTGCTGATGGGACAAAGTATTGGTTGGTAAAGAGGAACTCATGGGGTGCAGAAGGTTACATAAGAATGCAAAAAGATGTTGCTGCACCGGAAGGTCTGTATGGTATTTGTAAAGCAACACGATGCAGCAACATTTTTATATGCACATCAAGATCAATTCATAAAAGTACAAACACATGTATTGCAGATATATAAATATGCATTCAAGGACATTGCTAATAGAATTAGAATTGTACCTGCATCTACACTCTTGATTCCATCCAGGATAGTTTGTTCAAGTGAATAGATGTTCGACATTTAGATCACCAACTCCGCAACCCAGCAAGAGAAAAGGAATTGTCTTCAACAACAAAAGGTAAAGGAAGCCTTTTGCAGAAAATCACCAAGGGAATAGCCTTCTGCCTTCTACTTACTATAAACCTCCCTAATGGGAAATGAACTGAATGTTTAGCATAGTAGAGGCAGGGACTATCTCCTGCTATATATAGGCAAAACTCAAGATGAACTCATCCCATAAAGCAGTCCAGATAAAGCCTAAACTTATCACTTAGAAGACTAAAGTTTATCACATTAGCTTAATGTTAATCAGGTAAGGTTAACTTGAATTTCCAACTCCTAAAGAGAGACATACAATCTCAATAGGTAACTAGATAGAGATAACTCATGTATTTCTTGTTATTTATCTTAAACTAAATCAATTGTTATTGCTCAATGGATATAGATAATGTAAAGTCCACTTAATTCTAACATTCTCCCACTTGGACTCACATTGTCTATATGCTGAAACAATTGAACCATAGATTAATACAAACAACAACCAAAGTGTGCACTGCAATGCAAGGATACTTAGAATTCATTTAGTTTGGTCAAAATGCAGAAACTGATGCAGAACCAAGAATCAATTATGATTATCATAACCATACTGATTAAACTATTAAAGACTACTAACATCAATTGCTGCAATTCACATAAAATCAAAATGTGATAATAATGAGAGCAAAAGAATTGTATATCTACCTACAAGGTCATCTTGTTCTCAGTCCAGCTGCATTGATCTTGTAAACTCAAGATCACACCAACTAACTCTTTACACCAATGGACTTGGTAGTCTGATTCTTAACCTATAAACTCATGCATAGCACAATAGTCCACTTGAAAAAACACACAATTTAAAATCCAACAGATTGTTCCAGAAAACTAAAATGGTACCAACAAAAGAAATTCATAACTGGAATGCCTCATTTTATTAATGACTTTTAAGATAAAGATTACAAGTGAATTGAAATTGAAAAATAGCTAAATCAAGGAACTGATTACACAAAAATAAATTCAAAATAAAAATTGACTCCCACTGAGCTCAAGCTCTCAAGTCAGATAAAATTCCCATGTTTGTAGCATGTCTCTGAAATGTTGCAACTGTCAATACTTTTATAAAGGGGTCTGCAAACTGAGAATCTGTATCAATGTTAACCTATAAACTCATGCATAGCACAATAGTCCACTTGAAAAAACACACAATTTAAAATCCAACTCACTTCTCCATGCTTCACTCTCTCTCTGTCACACTATAGTACTTAAGATCAATATGTTTGGAATTATTTGACCTTTTACTATTCTTGCTAAAGAAAATTGCAGCCTCATTATCACAAAAAAAATTTTAAGTGCATCTGAAACAATGAAGCTCAAGACTTTGGTATGCAACAAATTTTTTTGGGCAAAATACTGTTTAGTCCCTAAAGTATGCATTCGTCCTCGTTTCAGTCCCTGCCTTTCTAATTTAATCCCAAAAGTCCCGGAACTCAAAATTTTCAGTCCAACTGGTCCATTCCCTCCATTTTCTTCGGTTGCTCGATGACGTGTCAGTTATTACTTGCCAGCACAGCGCCACGTAAGATACATATTTTGTAAAGTGACGAGAATACCCCTGTTCTTCCTCCTTTCTCTTTACACCCAAAATCCACCACCACCAAGCTCTCCATCCAAACACATCCTTGGATTTGCCCAAACCAACTCCAATTTACAGATCTCAAACCTTCATCGTCTTTTCATTCAATGGGTGACTGTGAGCTCCCAGCTCTAATCACTGGTCGAATCCAAACCCTGCCCTCTTCCTCTTCTTCATCATCTGACCCATAAACCCACCTTGAAGATGCAACAAACCCATCTTCTTCGCAGCCAATTTCTAATGTTCCGGAGCAAAAGGAGGTCATCCACTCCAAGCTCGCCGTCTTCGCCCTCATCGACTAGCTCGAGCAGCTTTGCCAGTCCCTCTCCCTCTCCGTCTCCTTCCAAGCCCACCGTCAAAGGCTTCGGGATCCGCGAAGTGGATCAAAAGTCAGATCCCGTAGCCCATCGACTAGCCATAGAGGAAGGACTGTAAGGTTTTGTATTGGGGGTTTTGCTTGACGAAATTGAAGAAGAACCGGTTGTGCGACAATGAGATCGAGGTTTAGGACAAAGGCTCTAAGGCCATGGGACCGGCTATGGGATTCGATGTCGAGAGCGAAGCAAGTGAAGTCGTTCTGGGAGAGGAAAATGGCGGTGGCCTGAAAAGTCCAGCTGATGTCGTTGCCGTAGCTGTGGACCATGAAGATCCGGCCACGTGGAGGAGAGACGAGCGGAAGCCATTGACGGGTGAAGAGCTTGAGGTTGCTGGGAGAGGTAGAGTAGGATTTTGGAGGATTTGATCCCCTGCTGATCGTAGTAGTCTTGCTCCGGTGGGTATTTTGTAATTGATGGTTTATGGGTGGTGGTGGTTATTTGCTCTTTGTTGCTGATGGTGGTAGGTTGTGGGTCGTCGGCGTTAGTTCTAGGTGGTGGTGGTTTCTCTCTCTATGATACTGCTCACCACTGTCACCATCATACTCGTCGGCGCACCCACCGACTAGCACTGTTCATCCCACCATTGTACCATCACCCCTCTCCTCTTCATCCTAGTCTGAGCAATTTCTCAGTACACCCACGACGGTGAAGGAGAAAAAATCTCTGGTATCAATGATCTGGAAAGAGGGAGAAAGAAGATAAGAAAGAAGAAAGGAAATTTTGGAAGAAACTGAAGCAGGGGTATTCTCGTCATTTTACAAAATATGTGTCTTACGTGGCGCTGAGCTGGCAAGTAATAACTGACAAGTCATCGAGAAACCAGAGAAACTGGAGGGAATGGACCACTTGGACTGAAAATTTTGAGTTCAGGGACTTTTGGGATTAAATTAGAAAGGCAGGGACTGAAACGAGGACGAAAGCATACTTCAAGGACTAAACAATATTTTGCCCAATTTTTTTTAATCCAGATACCTTCACAAACACCTTCATAAATTTCTATAAATTTTTCATGCATAGTGGAAGTGGATATCAATGACTGTTTCATGGTTTTTCATGCCACAGCCCCACCAGCAAGCATAAACACATAACCACTAGTTGATTTCTTTGTGTCAGGATAATAACCTGCAAAGTCTGAATCTGAAAAATCAGTTAACTCGAAATGTTTTACTTTTCTGTAGACCAACATGTGATTTTTAGTTCTTTGAAGATATCTAAGTACCTTCTTACCAGCAATCCAGTGTTCATGGCTAGGATTAGACTGAAACCTGGATAAAATACGTACTGCAAATGATAAATCAGGTCTAGTACATACATGTGCATACATGAGACTGCCTACTAGCCTAGCATAAGGCTTGCTCTCCATTTCAGAATCACTCTTCCCCCCTATTTTAGAACCTTTGGTAAAGTTTAAATCTCCTTTGGACATGGGAACTTTACCAGAAGCACAAGTTTCCATTCCAAATCTTTTCAACACTTTAGAAATGTAATTGTGTTGAGACAAGCCTAGCATGCCTTGTGTTCTGTCCCTTTGAATCTCAATTCCTAAGACATAGGATGCTTCACCCAAGTCTTTCATATCAAAATTATTTGATAAGAAGGCTTTTGTGTCTTTGTGTAACTTCGGTGTTAGTGCAAGCCAATAAGATGTCATCTAGATACAGTATGAGAAAAATAAAATTATTTCTAATTGTCTTAATGTATACACACTCATCTACAATATTTTTTGTGAAACCAAATTTAGAGATTACTGAATCAAACTTCTTATACCATTGCCTAGAAGCTTGTTTAAGTCCGTAAATCGATTTCTTGAGTTTGCACACTATATTTTCTTTTCTAGATTTTACAAAACCTTCAAGTTGTTTCATGTAGATGACTTCATCTAATTCCCCATTCAGAAAGGCTGTTTTTACATCCATCTGATGTAGTTCCATGTTATAATGTGCTACAAGAGCCATTATAATCCTAAATGAGTCCTTAGTGGAAACTGGGGAAAAAAATTTGTATAGTCAATACCTTCTTTTTGTTAAAACCCTTAGCTACTAACCTGGCTTTATGTCTTTCTATATTACCCTTTGCACCCCTTTTGGTCTTAAACACCCATTTACACCCTATAGGTTTGGTTTGGATCAGTTTTGACAAGTTCCCAAACTGAGTTTTGACTCATGGATTCTAATTAAGCTTCCATGGCCTTTTTCCATTCCTTAAACTCACTGCTTTCAACAGCTTGTTTAAAGCTTAACAGATCATTGTCTTCTGCAAGATTTTCATCAAGTTCTTACAGGTACACAATATACTCACTGTCTTGCCCAACAAAGGTAGGTTTCCTAACTCTTTGGGATCTTCTGGGTGGAGGAATTTCTGCATTTTCAACATTATTTTGCACTGCAGGCTGAATTTGAGGTTCTTGGTTGGCTGGTTCAGCTAAATGGTGTGGTGAAGCTACTAGACTTATGACGTTTTGGTTTGAAACTATATTTTATGTGGTAGTTGTAGTTAAGTCATGGTCTTGTATCAAAGGCAATATCATACTTAAATTCACATTTTCTATAATTTCCTCAAAATATGAAGAAAGATCTTCAAAATTTGTGTTACATAAATTTTCATCTAGAAATTTTGCTTGATTTGTTTCAAAATTTCTAGGTGAATGGTGTGATGCATAAAATTTATAACCTTTGATTTCTCACAATAACCAACAAAATTACAACTCACTGTTTTTTATTCTAGTTTCTGAACTTGTGCATTTGAAATTTTTGTCTCAACTTTGCACCCCCATACATGGCAATGATGCAAGCTTGGCTGCCTACCACACCATAACTCAAAAGGTGTTTTATCTACAGAATTTACTTAGGGCCCTATTACAAATGTAATTTGCTGTTCTTAAGGCTTCTCCCCAAAGAAATTTAGGCAGTCCTGAGGTGCACATCATGCTCCTCACCATGTTAAGAATGGCTCTATTTTTCCTTTCTGCAGCCCCATTTTGTTGGGGACTGTATTGAGTTGTATATTGGGCCTTAATGCCTTGTTCTTGCAAGAACAAAGCAAATGGTCCCTTTTGTTAACATGCCTCAGTATACTTACCACAGAACTCTCCTCCTCTATCAAACCTTACAACTTTAATTTTTCTTTCTAACTGTAGTTCTACTTCAATTTTAAAATTTTTAAAAGCTTGAAGTGAATGTGCTTTTTCTGATAGAAACTGAACATGGCAATACCTAGAATAATCATCTATAAATGTAATGAAATACACATTACCACAAATAGTCTTATGCTTGAAGGGACCACAAACATCAGTGCGTATGAGTTCTAAAAGGTTTTGACTTCTTGTTTCTTTAAGTTTTCTGAAATTTGTCAATTTCCTTTATAGCACTCAATACATTCTTCAAGATTAGAAAAGTTCAATTCTGGTAAGATTTTACTTTTCTCAAGTACTTTAAGTCTCTCTTTTGATATATGACTTAATCTTCTATGCCATAAATATGCAGATTTTTCATTGAATAAAGATCTCTTAACACCTGCACAATGTTATTTCTTAATGTGTTTTGATTATTTTCAATCAACATAATATCCTGTTTAGGAACAGAACAGTTTAATTGCAAATAATTGTTCATAATAACACCTGAACCAAGATATAAAGAACCTTGATAAATCTTTATTCCATCATAATCAATAAAAAGTCTACATCCAGAAACCTTAACCAAAAGAGAAACAGAAAGCAAATTCCTTTTCATAGAAGGAATATAATAAAAACTATCTAGAATAAAAAATTTCCTAATCCTAAATCTAGCTTCAAGGTTCCAATTGCTTTCACAACTACACTCATCCTATTGCCTACACAGACATGAACCTCATCACTCCTTGGCACCCTCCTGTTTGTTGAACCCTGCAAGGAATTCGTAATGTGTATAGGTGAGCCTGAGTCTATCCAATAAGAATGTGGTTCTACATTTATAAAATTAACTTCAAAGGAGAAAACTGATTTTTGAACCAACTTACTCTTCTTAATTATCCAAGCTTTGAACCCACTGCACTCTTTCTTCATGTGTCCAACATTCTTGCATAAGTAACACTTAAACTTGAATGGCTTTGCAGCCTTAGAGTCTGCAGGTTTCCCAGAAACTTTAGTGTTTGAATTTTTCTTTGGCTTAAGCTTGTTCTGTTTCTTCTGTTTGGGTTTTTCAACCAAGTTCACTGCTTTTGTCAATTCCTTCTCCTTCTTAATTCTATCCTCTTCATCCACACATATTGGAATCAGCTTATTCAGGTCCCACTTAGACTCTTGTGCATTATAGGATGTTCTGAGATTACTGTAGTCATTTGGCAGAGAAAATAATGCTATGCGAACAACCTGCTCATCATTAACTCCCATCCCCAGGTCCCTCAATCTAGCATTGATCTCAATTAGCTCCATAATATGCTCTCTCACACTCCCACTTCCAGAAAATCTCAGCCCATTAAACCTCTTAGAGAGCCTAGCTGCTTTAGCCTTATGACTTTCCCTGTATTTGTCAGCAATAGCTTCCAAAAAGTCCATAGCTAGGTCTGGTTCCTCTATTGACCCTCTAATAGTGTTAGACATCGTGCTCCTAATTACATTCTTAGCCTTCTTGTTATATTAGTACCACTCCTTGTAGTACTTCCTATCCTCTTCAGTGCTGTCTGTGTCCAGCTCAAGTGGTTGTTCTTCAATCAGACAGAGGTCCATATTTTGGTGCATGGAAAGGTAAAACTCTACTTGATTTCTCCAGGTCTTATAATTCTACCCATTAAGCAATTGGATCTGACCTAAGGTCACCACAGAGAATCCTAAACAAAAAGAAAATAATTTTGTGTAAGTTCCTTGTTTGTGTGTTTAAAGTTACTTAAAGTTTTATGTAACCATTATAATTCCCCGCATCTTAAAAATTATTACTAGTTATATCTTTACCGTTATTGACCAAGGAGTTGACTTTTCTTTGTTCGTTGAGTTAAGAAATTTTTTTGAGAATGTCATAGTTTACGAAAAATCGAGTTCTTGGACACATAATTTGTTTAAATCAGAGTTATATCGGGAAAGTTGTGATCAAAAATAGAAAATTACTATTCCTGGAAGATATTTTAAAAAGGGGGTTTCCCTTTTGGGAAGAAAGAGAGAAGTCAAACAGATCAAAAATCGGGACAAACCCAAGCTACCCCTCCCCCCTTCGTTCCTTTTCGCCGCTGAGCTTCTTCTGGCGAATTCGACGCCATCCGGCCACCCCAGCATGCACCGCTTACCATGGCTTGATCCTCTCTCCCTCCTCATCCTAATTATGTAAGTTTTTCACCTTGAGTATCATTGGTTTTTGAGTTTCGAAGAGAATTGCAGAAATGGGGAAACCAGAGTTTGGCTCCGATCTTTAGTTTTCCGGCGGTTTCCGACTTGATTTCTTTAGGGCTTTGGCTGCTGGGGCGACGCTAATCCTCATCCCTAATTTCTTGCAGCTTGTGTTGGCCTGTGGAGGAAGAATCGAAGGTAAAGGTGATCGTGAACAGTAACAAACGAGTTCTTGATTTTGGGATAAAATTTCCGGCTATTTCTACTTGAAATTGGTTGTTGTTGCAGGTATATAAATTGTTGGGCTTGTTGTGGAGAGTGTGTGGGTGAATTTTCGTGGCCAGTTTTGGGTGTTGGAGTAGTGACTAGTGAATAGTGAAGCCACGCGCCACCACTGCTGGTGGCGCTTGGAGACTCTGTAAACCCTTTAGAAAAGCTTTATGTTAGTTTTTGTACTATAATTATTGTTGGGGAACCTTTGTTTGTCACTGTTCTTGCATATTTTGATGTTGGATGTGGTTTTAAGAGTGTTAAGGTTATATTTTGGGATTGAGAACTTGTTATCATGCTTTTGGTGATGAGTTGAAATCATTAGGAGGTTGGAGAAGTGAAAAGGGGTTGAGGAATATTAAAAGAGAAGTTGGTAATTTGGAAGGAAATGTAATTATAACCTTGTTGATTAATTGTTAGTTGAGGAATGGAAGTGTATAAATTGGTTGAGTTGTTAAAGATTAAATGAGGGCATTGAAATCCTAAATTGAAGAATTAGTTGTTAGAGGAATGTTTGAGTAATGAGTAGTAATTTTCGAAGGATTTAAGCTTTGTTTTCTTAGATTAATTCCTTATTGAGGTTAATTATATCCTGTCAATTATGACAGGATGTACTGAGCCCTTGAGCGAGGAGGAGACGGGCAGGCAACAAGATTAGCTGTGAGATTCACTTGTGAGTGGACTTTTATTTTATTTAAACGATGCATGCAGCATGACATTAAATTTATAACTTGATTATTGTTTGGATAAACATGGTTTTTGTGGAAAGAAATGAGTTGGCAAGGAGGCTATTTTGGGCACATGCGTACACTACCTAGTCGGCAGTCCCCTCTAGGTAATAGTCTAGTCGACAGTCCCCTCTAACCACCACCTCCTACATCCGGTTGACAGTCCCCTCCGATGAGTCCTTTGGGCGGCAGTTCCCTCCAGATGGCATGAGATGACTAGACAACAGTCCTCTCCAGTTATCGAACGTTGTTTTTATGAAAGGATGGTTTTCAAAAAGGATTGAGTTGGAAATGTTTGATAAATCTCGCTGCATGTCGGATTTTATGAACAAGAAAATGGGGAAGCATTCAATAATTGGTTTCGTAACTTATTTCAGTTTTGTGCACTCACTCTAACGGATTTTAAATGTTTTCCCCTGGACCCTTAGTTTTCAAATGCCCAGATTTCAGATTTGTTGAGATCGCGTCTGGGAACTCAAGGCATAGGAATCAGCGCTTCCGTTTTGTCCGTAGGTTATTAATTAACCTACCTTGTATGATATCGACTTAGTTATGTTGAATTCCTCTAATAACCCTTTTAATTTGGAGAATGTTATTTCCTGAGAAATTGTTATTGCATTGAATTAAGATGAAATTCGTACTTTTGGAATGTAATATATAGACTTGGAATGTATCTATGAGTGTGAGTTTAGTTTTAATCATGTCCATGTTTTGTAAACTTTTGGGTAGTCCATTTTAGGGGAGGTTCTGCTGATTTTTCGGTAGGATTTCACCTAACGTGGGCCCCACAGGCTCATATCCGGGTTTCAAGGTGAAACTTGGGTCGGGTTCTGTCAACCATGTACAGTTTCAGAAAAAATAAAACATACAAAATAGCTGCAATCACAAAACGCAGTCATAACATAAAGCAAAATTCCCATAACTGAAATCAATGTTAAGCAGCACCTTTGTGGCAGAAGACATAACATGCTTAAGTTTTAAATCATTACACTATATTCAGTAGATTCCAGTTATTCAAGGAAACAATCAACATCTTTGGATAGAGAAAAGTTTCAATGCATCAAAATAGGAATCTAGAGTTTACATGTAATGTTGTTCTGCATCTAAATATACACAGTAAACACTTCTTTGGAAGATAAAATATAAGTATACATTTAAAGGCACAAGTTTCAGTTTTGTTAAAACTCAAAATTTTCTTACAAACAATAGTGAAGGTTTGCTTTGTGCAACATGATTGATACAATTTTTCAGAAAATTACAAAACCAAAAACTAATAGCTATATGTTTTGATCAACTTAAGAACCTATTAGTTTTACATGTTAGCTGTGAAGACAACAACAACTATAATTATTCAGATTTAACATTTTGGGAGATATTCATACATATAGTCATTGTCAGAGCACGGCAAACTTAATCAATGTTCAATCACAAAACAATAACAATACAACTTTTTGAACACAGAATTCCCAATTTCACATTTCAATCTCATACTCACAAGAATCATTCAAATCACATATGCATAATTCCAACAACCAATATGAACAAGCATTCTGAATATGATTATGACAACCCTTTCCATATTCTAAACAATAATCCATATAACAACCCTTCCATATGCAGAAATTGAAATGCAAATTGTGAAGATTTTATGGACATACCTTAGCCTCTGCTACAGCGCTGCATTAGAAACATAGTGGAAGCAAGACGGAAGCAAGCAAATAGCAAAACCCTAGCCCTTCAAGAATCAAGCGCCTGAATGGGTGTTGAATCCCTTATGAGACCTTCAATATTATTGAGCGCTCTCAGCCCTAACGAAAAAACAATCCCAGACGCTAAAGATCGTTTTATCAGGTTTTCTTAAGTTTGAAATTTATTATTGTTATTATTATTATTTTGGGTTCTAAAATCGGACTTGGGCCTGGTGTATGTAAAATGGGCTAGGTTTAAAATGGCTAAGTCTTAAGGCATGTTTTCTGAAGGTAGATAAAAAGCATTTAATTTTTCTGAAAATGATTTTCTTTCTTTTGCTTTTATAAACCAAAACAAAATTCATATGATATGTGTTTTATGAAAACAGGCTCTGATACCATTTGTAAAGCAACATGATGCAGCAACAACTTTATATGCACATCAAGATCAGTTCGTAGAAGCATAAACACATGTATTGCAGATATATAAATATGCATTCAAGGACGTATATTGCTAATAGAATTAGAATTGTACATGCATCTACACTCTTGATTCCATCCAGGATAGTTTGTCCAAGTGAATACATGTTCGACATTTGGATCACCAACTTAGCAACACAGCAAGAGAAAAGGAATGGTATTCAACAACAAAAGGTAAAGGAAGCCTTCTGCAGAAAATCACCAAGGGAATAGCCTTCTGCCTTCTACTTACTATAAACCTCCCTAATGGGAAATGAACTGAATGTTTAGCATAGTAGAGGCAGGGACTATCTCCTGCTATATATAGGCAAAACTCAAGATGAACTCATCCCATAAAGGAGTCCAGATTATAAAGCCTAAACTTATCACTTAGAAGACTAAAGTTTATCACATTAGCTTAATGTTAATCAGGTAAGGCTAACTTGAATTTCCAACTCCTAAAGAGAGACATACAATCTCAATAGGTAACTAGATAGAGATAACTCATGTATTTCTTGTTATTTATCTTAAACTAAATCAATTGTTATTTGCTCAATGGATGATATAGATAATGTAAAGTCCACTTAATTCTAACAGTATTGCCATGGAAGTGTCTTACCCCACTGCGTAATTTACCATTGAAATCGAATCAAAGCCCTACTACCATTGTAGGTATTTACTTATCATGATATGTACATGAACTTGTGTGTGTAATACTAAGAAAATACACAAGTAGTAATTTTCATGAATTACAGAAACTAGTGTGGCCAATGTATGAAATCAAACCATTATATCAATAGAAAAAAAAAATATTTTCCGTCTGCAGACCTTTGGGTTTGAGTCTTGGAAAAACACTCAAAAGTGAGATATTGTGCTCGGTTTTGGACAATGTACGGTGTCTGATATATCACTTTTGTTCGTTTATTAACTATAGTACTGGAACTGAATTTTATTGTTCAAATGTATACCATGAAGTTCTACAATGATTCCCCCTTCATATATGTCCTCACTAATGTGTATCTCATCAGCATGTTTCATACCAAATACTGGAAAAGTTATTCGCACACTAATGTATATTCAAAACACAATCTATCTTTGCAACTTGAAATCACAAAATTACCATCAAGTAATTGTACCATATGAGGAGAGGAAAAATGCAAAGCAAACCTGCATAGTTATTAGTGTCCAATCATAACCTATTGATAGAGCCGGAATACCCACAAAGTGATTGACAAAAAATAGTCTCTAGTGTAGTGATAGTGCTACTACATGACAATTGAATAGTCACAAATTAAAACTAAAATTTGTTGTCTAAATAAACCTCGTGTATTTCATAAGAAATATCAAAGTATGTTTTGTCTTTAGAATCGGACACTCATGTTACCAAAGATTTTCAATACGGGATGGTTCTTGGTCCTTTCTTTAAAGAAACATTTTCAAAGGAGGTTATAAAGTATAGACATCTCCTGGCCAAATTAAGTTCACAAGTTCCCCATTACATCTTCAACGGATTAGTCATGGAAGTCGTGGCAAGTAGGCAATTCATTTAGAAATTGGCCTTCACGAATAAGTGCTTAGGAAAAATGGGTGTTTGGATTGGAAACGAAATCTTCAGTTGTGTGGGAAAGATAAAAAAAATGGGTGTTTTGGTCCACATGTGCTGCCTAGTTTAATTATTCTCAATCCATATTACAAGTTGGATCACGGGTCCTGATTGATCGATCATCTGAGAAAGATCGGCGAGTATGGACTGAAAGTTTATTGGCCCATGATGGATAATTGTAAAGATTTATATGAGTTCTTTTCAATCAAATAGATTGAATTCGAAATATTACCATGAAGTAAATTATGGTGTTGCAGGTAGATTTGCTCACATTGTTAGTTTATTTTTCATTTGTTGATGTTTGGTTAGATATTCTGCTATTATTCATGATGTTTTCTACGACGATTAAAATTTATATTTTATGTCATCTTGTTATGAAATTTAATTCAATAAATAGAATAGATTTTATGTCCTCCTGTTATAAAATTTAATTCAATAAATAGAATTGGGCGTGGAGTTGGGGTTCTAGCTAGGCTGGGTTCCAAACCCCTTAAAAAAAAATTTATATTTGTTTTAGGGAATCAGAAATTTAGAGAAATTCGTTATGTGTTCTGATTGATAATAGGGGCCTCTTTATATAGAGGATTACAATGCATAGAATCTCAATCATACAAGGAAAGTGATCGTACATTGATTAGGAATCTAGATCCTTCTAATTGAACCCTATTATCACTAGGTCAAGTAACCTAGAGTTTGGGCTAAACACAAATAGAGATATCCTTAAATACTCCCCCTTGTGTTGTCCAAACACGGTGCTTCTCTCGTTGCCTCGTTAAAAACCTTGCCAAGTAACAAAAACCCAGTGGGACAAAAATAACCTCGGTCGAAGGGGAAAAAGAGCACAACACACCCTTCACGTTTCGAGACCATACATGTGGACATCTCCCCCTGATGTCTGCATCTCCCCCTGATGACAACGATCATGGGAGTTCGGATGACTTCCGTAATCGATGCTACCAACATGTTTCTCGAAAGTGGAATTTAGGCAATGACTTAGTGAGCAAGCATGTCACACTGTCATCAGATTGAACCTAGTACACTTTGATCTTGAGGAGAGTCTGTTGTTGCTGATTATGCTTGGTGTTGTCGCTTTTGATGTATCATTTACTTCTTTATTCAAAACAAGTAGCATTATCTTAAATGCTCGTAGGCTCATCTGTGGAAGACTTCAAACCACAATTGTTCGAACATGCGTAACTATGGATCTAATCCATATACATTCACTAATCACTTCGTGAAGAGCAAGAATCTCTGCATGGTTCGAAGATATAGCGACTAAGGTCTGTTCTGTAGACTTCCAAGATATCACGGTCTTTTACCATGGTGAACACTTAACTAGTTTGGGAATGACCTTTGTGTGGGTCAGAGAGATACTCAATATCAGCAAAACCTTCAAAAACACTTATATCGTTTTGGGATGGGGATAGTGGACGCAGGCCAATGTGGGCTGCGATCCTGGTGTGTGATGGGTCCGAATCCATCATCTCTCTGTAGGGATTGAACAAGCCCATATCAATCATACATCTCAAGTACCGAAACATATCTTTTACACCAATCCAATGGTGTCGCGTTGGCCCAGAGCTATATCTAGCTAACAAGTTCATTCTAAATGAGATGTCCGGTCTTGTGCATTGAGCTAAGTACAATAATGCGCCTATTGTACTCAAGTAAGGCACTTTTGCCTCTAGCACATCTTCGTCATCATCCTTCAGACGAAGAGGATCCTTTTCAGGATCAAGACTAAGGACGATCATGGGGGTGCTTGAAGGTTTGACCTTGTCAAAATGCCTAAGCATCTATCAACACGATGCTCAAGTTCCAAACCGAGACATAATCGTGTTCTCCCAAAATCCTTCATCTCAAACACGGATGAATCGCGATGGAATCCGAAACTTGTTATGGAAACGCGTGGGCATATCCCTCCCTAATCAAGTAGTCATTTTAGTGAGCGTTTCAACCTCTTTGTAAACGCGCTTCGTGGTCTAGAGCCACTTGACTTGGGTAAATGAAGTTCACCATGAACCTTTATGTATATTCCATATCTAGATCCCTATAGAGATACGTAGTGACCACATTTGTAAG
>BDJD01005331.1:71283-84103 GCA_002564525.1 Rosa multiflora
GCGTTGCCAAATCTATCTTCTAGTGAGACCCACAGCCTTCTGGGGTCTTCTTCATTCATACACTCGTACTAGAGCAAATCATCCATATGACGAGTCATTAGGATGACGGCTTTCGCCTTATTTGCCTCTAAGGCTGCTCTATTTGCTTCCAAAACTTGAGCTTGCTCAACAGTTAGCACGTCCTGGCTAGGCTCGAGAATCATATCCAAGATTCCATCGGCCTTGAGATGCTGGCGGATATCACGAACCCACCTGTGATATTCAGAGCCAGTTGTTCCCAATGGAGCAAAGTCCAATTTGTTCAGGTTACTCATCCTGAAAGAGAACAAGAAATTAGGGTTAGTTTCGGAGCGAAATAGGCTACCACGAAAACATATGAAATTTCTGAGCGTAATCGCTTCCAAGAAATTAGCTATTCCAGGAGGGGTTGGATTAGATCGAAACAATGATGTTTGCAGTCGATCGTTTTATCTCAACAAACTCTAAGTTTGGAGAACTCTACAAGTTTCAAGCTTGGAGTGAGCACGAACCCCCACAGTTCGGCTTAATTTGGTCTCCCCTATGATAAAGAGAGAGAGGGGGGGGGGGAGAAGAAGGGAGGTTGCAAGTTCCCGAGAAAAAGAAGCGAAAAAGAATAAAAAACTTCAAAAACGGGAACTTTTAGTAAACCATATCTCTTAGGATTGCAGAGCGTATTCGATCCTCGTTGTAGGATTGCAGACGAGCTTCAGTCCTAGGCGAATCAAACTTGTTGAAATTCGGAGCAAATTAGCTTCTGAACAGCTCTCACTCCGATTGGTGTACAGGTCTCAAAACGACTCCAATAGGGCTTAATTTAGAGGTTAGATAGAAGAGACATACGTGAACAACTTTGATGATGGAAGAATTTTGATCTGAAGTTCTGAACTAGGCGTTTCGGGGATTGCAAACTGACTGATATGCACAGGAACGAGCATGCTGAACAGCTCCCACCTCGAATGGTGTACATGTCTCAAAACGACTCCAATATGGCTGAAATTAGGAGATCAGATAGAAGAGACATAGATGAACAACTTTGATGAAGAAAGTATTTTGATCAGAGGTTCCCAACAAGACGTTTCGGCCCGTGAAAGCAGACTGATCTGCACAGAAATGAGCGTGCTGCTGTGTTACAGGGGGCAGCAGGCGTGCGGCAATGCTGCAGGGGCAGTAGGCGGCACACGGGTGCGCAAGGGCTGCAGGGGCAGCATAGGGCATGGCTAACAAGGGCTAGGAGCTTGCGGCAGTTTTGGTGAGAAGAGTTTTCGGGTTTTTTGTTTTTAGGGCTAGGGTTAGGGCTCGTGCTGATAACGTGTTTTAGGGAATCAGAAATTGAGAGAAATTCGTTATGTGTTCTCATTGATAATATGGGCCTCTTTATATAGAGGATTACAATGCATAGAATCTCAATCATACAAGGAAAGTAATCGTACATTGATTAGGAATCTAGATCATTCTAATTGAACCCTATTATCACTAGGTCAAGTAACCTAGAGTTTGAGCTAAACACAAATAGAGATATTCTTAAAAAATATTGTAATAGAAATGACCATTTATCATAAACATCTCTTCTTTTGACTTTCAGCTCATAGAAGACACGTTGTTATGTAAAATAAAATAAAATATACATAAACGTCAAGGACATAAGGCAAGGAGGACTCCAATCAAGTGGACTTGTCCACCACGGGGAAGGCTAAAAATTAATATAGACGGGAGTTTCTCTGGAGGTGTGGGTGTTGTGGTTAGAAATTATGAAGGGATGTGCACGGCGACCTTTGCTAAAACGGTCCAATATGCACAGTCTGCAATTCATATGGAAGCGGAAGCCTTTACAGCAGGTTGTTGATTGCAATTCACCAGGATTGGAAAGAAATTGAAGTTGAAAGTGATTGTGTGAACTTAGTGAGTGCATTACATGTTGATGGAGATGATTTCACTACAACAAATTCTGGCATTAGTGATCAAATTATCAGTGACCACGTCACTGTTAGTCACAAATAGTATTGAATTAGTGACCACTATTACTAGCTGGTAACTAACACTTTTAATGACAAAAAGTTTTAGTATTAGTGACCATTTATGTTGGGTCAGTAATGTTTCAAGACTTTATAATACGTGGGTTTTGGTTTAGTGACAGATATAATCCCGAGTCTTTTTCGAGGCGGTTCTAATCTTCATCGTTCTCTTCTCTCAAACAGAATCGTTTTGCTTCATGGTACTCATCGCTGAGCTGCTGTGAGTTGAACCCAGGTCACGGGGATAGGCTTCAAGAATCGAGATTGATCAGATAATTATCCTACGTTTCTTATTTTCACAATGGGATCTGGAATCAGGTTTGTTGCCATTCAATTGATTTTAAATTCACTAATTTTTCAGGCAATAGAATGAATTCGACTGTTAACATGTTTTGATTTGTGTTCTGCAATCCAATAAGGTCTCTGATTGCGTCAGGGTTTAATGCTGATAAGGGATCCGACGTGAAACTCTTCTATGGGGCCAGAAATCTTGACAGAATGGCTTATCAGGTCTATAATAATGTTGTTCTCGTTCATTTTCATGTGTTTTCTAGGGTTATTCTTTTTCGATTTGTGACTAATTTTGTTTGATTGATGTCTGCAATGTGTGTTTTGCTTTATTTTGGTTCTAATTGCAAAGTGGTTTGAACGGGCATGGAAATCTTCTAGAGAATCTAATATGGAAACCAACCAAATCTGAGAGCTTTGGTACTTTAAAATTTTTTAGATATTATTTTAATTGAGTTTGCAGATTTTGAATTGGGGATTTTGGTTTTGGGTTGAGAAAAAGTTCATGGTCAGTGATGTGAATGAATTAAGGCTCATACATCTTCTAAACTGGTTTTTTGTCGGGTCCCTCACAGATAATAGGAAGCTGTAGCTTGAAGAAAATTCTTGATGCTATGATTTCCAAGTACAAGTATTTTTGTTAAAGATGCTCTATCAAGGTGTGCATATGACAAGTACAATATGATGTTGAAAACATAATATGATTTAATTTTTCTTTAGGGGTTTGGTCTGATGATTGATACAATTTGTTATAATTGAATTCACAGTGGAATTACGTATGTATCTGTGTTTGGTTTAGTTATGTTTTCCCCTTTGGTACTTGGTGTTTTTAATTTAAAGGTGGTCAATTTGGACTTACTGTGTTTAGTGGAGGGATGCAGAGAGAATCAAGAAGAGTAGTACATGGTGGAGAGATGGGTTCAGCCTTGGCAACAACAGGATCAAAGTATATGATTGAAGGTGAGAAGGGAGTGAGTCAAGGAAATAAGGCTAAACTTTTCATTCACGTATACTGCTTTGAACTTTCTTATTTCACTCTTGTCTACAGATTTTGTATATGCATTCGTTTGTTGAGCATGAAAATGTTACAGACAGTACTATTTGGAGGGATTGGAGGAAACATTTAGCAACCCCTTTGTTTAGTCTTAAGTTAAGAGGAGATTTGGTCTTAAATTTGAATGCTTTTGTTCGAAAATCTTTAAAGAACTGGTGGTAGGTGAGACTGTGAGAGTTTGACCAAGAGTGCAAAGCCATGGTGAGAGATGACCAACAAATTCAACGACTCTAACACGATTCCTTATGGTTATTGAGATTAGTTAATTTCGTTTTCCAAAATTTTTTAATTTCAAAATGTAGCAGTCCATTTGGTTAGGTAGCAAGAAATGGTAGCTTGGTCTTCGTTTTCAATATTCTAATGTTTTTGACTGTTAGATTGGAGTTGCCTTGCAGAGGGCATTACCATTGTTTTCATACTTCCTGGAGCTTTCAATATTCATCACGAATTAAATGGTATGTAATCTGAAATTCATTCTTGATTCTCATGTATTCTAACTTGAGTTATAACTGTTATCAATTTTTTTACCAATAATGTTTAGTTTTGGAATTTTATTCTTATGTTGAAGCATCTCTCTTGTTTACACAGTGTGCGTACTAATCAATTAGTCAAGATTTGATAGATTAGATGGCATATATGGCCCTAGCTTCAATAGATTTGTTGGTTGGCAAAATTGTTGGCATTCTTGAGAACCAATCATCCTTCACTGTTGGGATTCATGATCAAGTTGATGAGATTAAGCTGGATCTGGACAAAAGGTGAACCTTTTTGTCTTCTCAGATATCCTTACGTTCCTCAGTTTAATTTTTTTGGCCAAAAGGGCCAAGCTCTCTTTATCTTATGCCCCTTCTCCATATTTTTCTAATTTCACTGTAAGCTCTTTATCCTTAATTTATTCCTTATTTTGGTATTTCATCATAATAATCATGCATTTTGTGGTTATGTTATTATAAGTGGATGATTCAGTTTGTTGCTGGTTATGAGTTTGGGTTTGTATGCTGCATATTCACTAGTCAAACAACATATTTGAAATTTTTCATCCTTACAACTAAGATGCATGACCTATATGTATGCAAGCACAGGTGGAAAGCGAGTGCACACATACATGTAGTGAGAAGTTAGACCCCTTTTTGGCATGTAATTCAATAATTGGTACCGTTCTTTCTTTAGTTCCTTCTGCTTCTCAATTATTTTTGTGGATTTCTATCAATAACAATGTACCTTTTTCGAGTTTGGGATTATTGGTGATCTGAGTCAGGGTTCTAGATTCCATTATCCCTGATTTTTGGGTGTCTCAAATCTTGTTTTAATTGTTTGTTCAAACTGGGGTTCATTGGGTGAAATTGTTGAATTTAACTTATGATGAAATTATAGTATTAGAGGAATCAAACAACTAAGAAGTCAATATCCTTGTAAGTTTAGAATTGGGTTTGTATAATATATCATTATTGTATTTCTGCTTTTTTTTTTTTAGTTCTTGGAGTGGATTTGGAAAAGGTGGCAGAAATAGCAACAACATCATCTGCTTTGAAAGAGGAAGAGCTCATGCTGCGTTTCAAAATAGCAGTAAGCATAACCTCTTTTTTGACAGGGTATGTGGTCTTAATTTTTGAATTATAGGCCTCTTTTTATCTTTAGCAGTTGTTTTTGTTCAGAATTAACATTCATTAATTGGATGCACTTTTCTCAGGGACATATCTCTAGCATTTCCCAGCTTTGTGCTCAATACAACAGCAGAGGAATATCAATTGCCCAGAACTAGACATAATTAAAGCCAGAAGTGTTCTCTGCATGACTGCATGCAAGAAGATAAAGAATATTGAGAATCATGCATAGGGAAAAAGTCTGGTGTCCTATTGATTACTTACCAGCAATGCCTCTGGACTTTGCCTTCTTCACAAGAGTTCCAATGAGTATCTATCATAGTTATATATTTGTTTGCATTGCTTAAGTAGTTAAGAGTTTTGCACAGATGGGTTCTTTTATAGACTCTGTTTTTTTTGTATTTCACAATTTTTGTGAGTATTCATTACAATTTACATATGTTCAATTGTCCAGAAGACCAATATCAAAAGGCCTAGAATGGCTTTTATTTGTAGATTTATATTTTTTTTGATGACCAATGTTTTAGTGGCCTATTGACATGGTCACTAATATATTTATGTGATTGAGGTTTAGTGACCAAATAATGCGGACTACATTTGACGCTTTTAGTGATCAATTATGTGGTCACTAATGCTATTACTATTATGGCACGTTTACTTACTTGGAATGGAAAATAATCATGAATCGGAGACAAGTGGAATGGGAGAAAAAATGAATCGGTATTGATTCCGGAGGAATGATTCCTAAACCCATCTCCCCCCTTAGTAATTGAATTCCTGAGTATTCAGGAATCCATTCATGATAAATAGGTGGGACCTACACCAATTCCGATTCCTTCATGTGTTAGTAAACACATGAATTCTTTTACTTGGAATCATTCCGATTCCTTTATGTGTTAGTAAACACACGGGTGTTTTTATTCCGTAATCATTCCATTCCATTCCAAGTAAGTAAACATGCCCTTAGTGTCTAAATTTTAGTGATCAAGTATTGTAAGTGGTCACTATATAGAAATAGTGACGACCTAGTAACCATCTTTTTTTGGTCACTAAACACAATTAGACCAAAATTGCTAGTTTTAGTGACTACTCCATTCGTCACTAATGCTGGATATTGTTGTAGTGTTTGTTGGACATCGGAAGGATCTTGGATGACTGTAGAAGGTATGTTAATGCATTTAACTTTTTTAACTTTCAACATATATGTCGTGAAACAAATTGTGTGGCCAATAGATTAGCTCACCTTGCTAGATGTGGGAATTTAGATGAATTTTGTTTAGAGGAGACGCCTGTTATCATTCAGGACGTTCTCTATGAGGATTAATGTAATTTTTCTTATGTAGCTCGGGGTTTAGGTTATATATGTCCCTCCCCCCGATGCAAAATTTTATTTCAATAAATGGAACCGGGCGTGGGGCTGAGCCTCCCAGTTAGGTTGGGTTCCAAACCCCTTTAAAAAAAAAATAAATAAATAGTTTCTAAATTTATATAACAATACATCTCCCATCTTAGAGTAGTAATACCGTAATAATAACAATTCAGTATTCAGTAATCAGCCATGATTATCTGGAGTAGCAGGTGGCTTTGGTACGCCAATGGATGGTAACAGTTTCCTTATGAAAATCTTCCTGTACTCCATATCATTCCCTGTGCTGTTCACTTCTGCAAGGAAAAAAAATATCAATACCAGTTATGTTAAAGACCCTGCTTATTTAGACATGATCTCTGATCAGCTAATCATCGATCATCAATTCAACGTCTCCGGCAACATAAAATACGCGGGGGGGGGGGGGGTTGTGGTGTGGGGTGGAGAGAGAGTACCTGTAGCAAAAGCCACCTCTGATGACAAAACTAGCAAAAGCACGAAGGCAATCATGTAAACAGCGCAGCCTTTGAGGTGAACCATTTTATCTTATACAGGGAAGGACTAACTGTGCCACTACGTACTTTTGCTACCACTCCTTTTCCCTTTATATAGCTACTTTGGTAAAACGACGTCTTATTTTTTAATCAATTTGTTATTTGACAAAAAGCTGAGTATTGGAACCAAGCCAAAGTCAAAGTCTTTGACTTCCAAGATATGTGCAAGCATATAACGAAATAGTCCATGCAAAATTTCTCATGTACGTGATTCCCAAGTCATGGTTTTGTATTTAATTGTTCTCTTCTCCGGTCCTTTTGTTCTTTTTCTCTTCTTTCTGTTACGGAGTCCAAGTCGTTAACCAATTTTCTTGTTGAAAGGGTCCAAGTCATGCATGAATTGGTACATGCAATGATGCAAAATACTATTTCCATTCATATATTGATCACTTGATGAATTGCAATTAGTGTTGATCGAGATTATACATTTGGCTTCTTTGAAATATAGGGCGAGATAATTCTTGGTCAAGTACGTGGAATATTAATCGAGGGCGGCGCAGATGTGTAACAACTAACAACAATCATCATATACACATTAAGGATCTAATAGAAAAAATGGCCCAAGATCTACCTGACCAGTTCTGTGTGACGAAATAGTCTTAATTCTGAACTATAGAATATCTTGTCTAGCTGCGACATGTGGTTCACAAAATCATAATGCAAATGATCCTGGCTCTACAGGCTGGAGTAAAGAACCTGGGATTCAGCATCCCACTTTTCCATACTGTCTTGTGTTATTGATTCCAGCGACACCTAGCCATGCCCAGATCGCCGTTATAAAGGTTTATCGGGTGGATCTACTGTTGCATGCATGTTTTCTGTTCAAATGTGAGATTAATTTTGGTCGGTAATCCTCTTTCAGCGGTAAGTTAATGGCCTCAATCTCAAATCGAGTTCAGTTATCCTGCTTTGATTTTCTTTTCGAGTCGACTAAAGTTTACTCGAATCTGCACCTACTCAAAGTGCTAACCAGTGGCAAATCAATGGATCAAAATTTAGATGGGGTAGATTTTTATTTTTTATTTTTTCTACTAAAGTGATAAAAGATAACCTTTTTTTTTTTTTTAAGAAGAAGAAATGACAATTCATAATTCAACTAGATTACATTTAACGATCCACCTCAATACAGTTGATAGAAGAACCATTACTTGAGTAAAATCAGTAAATCCATATTTTCAAGCTATTAAGCCCAACCAGAACAGAGCAGCTCTTAAAAACCCCATGAAACAAATCAAAGGCATAGGAAATGGCAGCTAGTCTACCACATCTCTTCTAAACAAGCAGATCTCCATCCACCAAAACAATTAAACAAGTATAAAACGAAATTAAAAATTGCAAAACAAACTCTAGAAAAATTTGAGCCCTAGCCCAATTAAAGGCCCAGACCACACCCCCCCCCCCCAAAAAAAAAAAAAAAAACAAAAAAGCTGCTATGGGAACCCAAAGTTGTATTCACCACTATCACCGCACCGTCGCCGAGGTAGACCCAATCCAAAACCAAACCACCGCTAGAAGTCCCACCATCACCATCAATGCAGCTGAGATTGAAAAGTGAGACTGATTGCTCAAAATGAAACACGATATTAATTTGCTCAAAATATATGGTATTTCCTAATACAAAGAGTAGTTTGCTTGGTACGTGCTTCAAAATTTTAACAGATGTTGGGACATTGTTTATAGTTAATTTTTTAAAAGACATTGACTTCAATTTGAATCAGAGTCAAGGACTAAACTATCAATATTTCAGTGAAAATTTAGTTCTTTCTTAGTCCTCGAAATTTTCATTGCCTACCACCATAATTTTGCTGGATATTTACAAAATTTCGAGAAATATCCGGATATTTACCGAAATGTGCTATATTTTTTGAAATTTAGGGAATATTCTAAAATATTCCTCAAAGAAAATCCACGCAAACCTTGAACATAAACAGGTTTCAAACCTGTGCCCTTCTAAAATAAAGTCAACAAACGCACAAGGCCCCAACGAACTCAACTGACTGTTGGTTTTGGTTCTAATATACTCTTTTTTATATTCGAATGTATTTTTCATGGAAAAGATTACTAATTTTTTTTACAGTTAATTTAAACTTCTAAGATATAATTTCTAGCAATTTTGTATTTTTAATTTGTTGACTCTAACATTTCTAAATAGTTTAATGCTTTACAAGATCTCCTAAATACTTTTGCAATGTTTTAGTATTATTAATTCGTTTGTATTTGATTGAATAACTCTACAACTTTACTAAGTCTCTAATTATAATTGGTACCATATATTTTACTGGCGACAGCATATATACTCTAATTGACTATAATTCATGATGAAATGAAGGTTGTTCACCATTTTTTCCCCCAAATATAATAGATAATGGAACAAATAAGTAGCTCACAAAGTTTCACTAAAAATTTCAATAATTTTCTCTCAATTTCCACCAATTCTTTCAAAAATTTATCGATATCGATATTTCCATCGAAATTTCTATATTTCAGAGTATCGATATTTCCTCAATACTCAATATTTTAGTGATTGATCAGAGTGTATTGTATTTGGATTTGTGCAGACTTTTTTTAAATAACAGACTTTTTGAAAAGTCCACAGACTCTTTAAAAAGTTGATAGACTGTTACGGATTTCTTAAAACCATTGATTTTAGCAACAGACTTTTATTGATTCATGAAAATATATATACTTTATTATGAATGACTTCTACAGATTTCCTAGGATATACAAAATATATATATAAAAAAAACAAATGCAGCCCAAACACAAAACAAAATAATAACTTGTTGTCTCTTCAATGCTCCAGTATCTTCTAATAGAAATTGACTCAAATAAATGATTGTTAATCTGTCTAGCGAGTTTGTTCTCATTCCTAATCTCCCAACAACATAAATATACAATATAGAAGAAAAAGGAGACTACATCTGGTAAGGGGGGTGTGAAATCTGCTGGGACCCAAAAAAGAAGTTTGGCCCTAAGTTCTACGGGGAACCAAAAGAAGGCCGCTTTGGTTCCCAAATATGGAAGGCCTAATAGAAAGGGAGAGAAAGAAGGTTACGCAGTTGACAAACAGACTAAGGTGAAGGTGGCTAATCTTTCAAAAGAGAGTTCTGGACGTACTACTAAACGTCCGACCGTGATGGGTCCGGTTTTGACCCATCACGAGTCATGAGGATCTTGTGTTGGAACTGCCAAGGGATTGGGAACCCTTGGACAGTGGAAGGACTTAAAGGGTTGGTGTCCCTTAATTTTCCCACGGTAATTTTCCTTTCTGAGACTCGATGTACGGTTGCGGAAATGAATGGCATTCGCCGTCAACTTGGGTGGTCGGGTGTTTTCTCTGTTTCCTGTAGTTTTAAGAAAAAGAAGAAGGGTAAGGGTGTTAGTAGAAGTGGTGGTCTGAGTTTACTTTGGACTGATGAGGTGGTACTTTCGTTACGATCATATTCCCATAATCATATTGATGTTTTAGTGGGGAAGGAGAGTGACCCTAATTGCTGGAGATTCACGGGTGTTTACGGGTTTCCGAAAGCAGAGGAGCGTCACAAGACTTGGCAACTTATTAAAACTCTGGGTGCACAATCCTCTTTACCTTGGGTCCTGGGAGGTGATTTCAATGAGATAGTGTCTAATTCTGAAAAAGAGGGTGGACCTCTAAGAAATGACAATCAAATGGAGGGCTTTAGAGAGGCAATAGAGTTCTGTTCACTGCGGCATCTTCCAGTGCATGGTCCTCGTTTTACGTGGAAGGGTACTAGAGGTGGACTGGATGTCAAAGTCCGTTTGGATAGATTTCTAGTCACTCAGGGGTGGTTGGATAAGTTCCAACTCTCTAGGATGACTAATTTGAATCCCAGTGCATCTGACCACCTCCCTATCCTGTTGGAAGTCAAAGCAAGGCGGCATAGAAGGAAAAAAAGAAAGAAAAAGAAGTTCAGATTTGAAGAGCTTTGGATTCGGGAGGAAGAATGTTCAAAGGTGGTAGAGGCTGGTTGGGGTAGGGTTAGTGATGAGAACCCTTTTGTTCGGGTTTGTAATAAAATTCAAAGCACCAGGCAATCTCTTATGGAGTGGAGTGAAGCTCGTTTCGGGAATCTCAAAAGAAAAATTGAACAAGTGAGAGCTAAATTGGCCGTTTACTTTGATGTGTCTTTGTCCGCTCCGCCAGATACTTTACGTCTGGATTTGGAGACTCAACTCCGAGAGCTGCTGGAGCAAGAACAATTATTTTGGAAGCAAAGGGCTAAAGTGTTTTGGCTTAGTGACGGGGACATGAACACAAAGTTTTTCCATCAAAGAGCTAGCAATCGGAGAAGGAAAAATCTCATCAAAGGTTTGTTTAATGAGGAGGGCAGGTGGTGTACTGAGGATGACGAATTGGAGACGGTAATTATGTCTTACTTTCAGTCTTTGTTTACGTCTTCCATGCCTACTGATTTTGATGCAGTTGGAAGGGTTATTCCAAGATTGGTGTCGGAAGAAATGAATAGAGAGCTAACCAAAACTATCTCTCTTGATGAGGTCCATCGTGCCCTAAAACAGATGCATCCTACAAAATCTCCAGGGCCTGATGGTTTTTCTCCGTGTTTTTATCAACATTTTTGGTCTCTGGTTGGAAACGACATTCTTGGGGCAGTGCGGTGCTTTATTGGTTCGGAACACTTGACAAGGCAGATTAACCATACTAATGTCACTCTTATTCCGAAAGTGAAGACTCCTGAGTTTGTTAGTCAGTTGAGACCAATTAGCCTGTGCAATGTAATTTACAAGATCGGTTCGAAGGTCTTGGCAAACCGTATGAAGCCTCTTCTCAAAGACATGATCTCCCCATTTCAGAGTGCATTCGTTCCCGGGAGATTGATTTCTGACAATTCTTTGGTGGCTTTTGAAGTTTCTCATTTTCTGAAGCGTAGAAGAAGAGGAAATGTGGGGTTTGGAGCCCTCAAGTTAGACATGAGTAAAGCTTATGATAGGGTGGAATGGAACTTCCTAGAGTTTGTTCTATTGAGGTTTGGTTTCAGTCCTATTTGGGTGCAGTGGATTATGTGCTGTGTGAGGTCTGTTTCATACTCTTTCGTGCTAAATGGTGACGCTCGTGGACATCTTCTCCCAGCTAGAGGACTTAGGCAAGGTGACTCCATTTCACCATACCTATTCCTTATGTGCGCGGAGGTTCTCTCCAAATTGATTACACAAGCTGAAAGAGAGGACTTGTTACATGGAGTAGAGGTTTGTTCTGACGCACCTTGCATTTCCCATTTGTTTTTTGCTGACGATTCTTTCATCTTCTTTAAAGCAAATTATGGGGATGTTCAAGTGGTCAAAAATATACTGGTAGAATATGAGAGGGTGTCAGGGCAGATGGTGAATTACCAGAAAAGTAGCATTGCTTTTAGCAAAAATGTGCCAAGGCATGAACAAGATGCTCTTGCAGGAGTACTTAATGTTGTAAGAGTCGACAAGCACGATAAATATTTGGGACTCCCAATCGAGATCAGTTATTCTAAAACTGAGGCATTCAACTTTTTGAATGAACGTATTAAGAAGAGAACTAGAGGTTGGCGAGAGAAGACTTTGAGCGCTGCTGGTAAAGAGATTCTCATCAAGGCGGTAGCTCAGTCCATTCCAACTTATGTAATGAGCTGCTTTGAAATCCCTATTCACCTATGTAATGAGATGCACAGTCTTATGGCTAAGTTCTGGTGGGGTTCAACGGAAGAAGACAAGAAGATTCACTGGCTTGCGTGGGAGAAATTGTGCTTGCCGAAAGCAGAGGGGGGCCTGGGTTTCCGAAACATGCATCAGTTCAACCTTGCCATCCTTGCCAAGCAAGGTTGGAGGTTAATACAAAACCCACAGTCTTTGGTGGCGAGGCTCTTCAAAGCTAAATATTACCCGGATTCAGATTTTATGCATGCCTCTCT
>BDJD01005332.1:0-13731 GCA_002564525.1 Rosa multiflora
CCCCCCCCCCCCCCCCAGTATATCTCTCTCTGATCGTCAAACACTCAACCACCAAGGGAAGGTTGATGTTCTTGCTTCTGAAATGTCCAAGGTAACTTCAATAAATCTCATTGGCCTTAATTTGTCAGGTGCTTTATCTCCAATCATCCTTAGTTGAATTCAATGTGTCCAAGAACTTCTTCAAGAGTGCCATTTCCCAATGGTCTTGCTAACTATCACAATCTAGGAGTGATAAAGTTCTGCGAATTATGACCAATTTGTGGTTTTGGTTGTAATCTTTTGGCAATTGTATTTGGGGCAATCCAAACTGTAGTAGGGAAATGGCAAAGGGTAAATGGGTAGTGGTAACTTGTTGCATTTACCTGATCTGCTTTTTGTATATCTCATCAGTTTGTAGCTTGGTTGGCATTCTGTTTAGTTAAGTTCACTATAGTTCAGTTAATGGTAGATGTGCACTTGCAATGCTGGTGTAACATGCTGGTCATTAGATCTATGTTGTTTACTTTAGTTTCATCTTAATTAATTGTTGTATATGCCCTTGATCTTGGTTGCTGCACAATGATGTCTGCATGTATGTTTGTTTATGATACAAATATTACTCTACCTTTTCATCTCAAGCTCATTAACATATCAAAAATGTGCAGGAACTTCCAGAGACAGCTGTGAGGAAGTATGGAAGTTAGCACCCATACAGAATATGCATGGGTTTGTTGACTACATATCTGATTACTTCAAGTTACTTTGTTCCCATCTCATAACCAGGTTTGTTGACTGCATATCTAATTACTTCAAGTCACTTAATTAAGTTTGGATCGTGTATTAGTATCAATCTCTGTTGCAAAAACCTTTCTTGTATTTCTGTTTTGGTTTAGCACCCATACACAGAATATGCAGTTTTCTACTATATATATATATATATATATATATATATATATATATATATATATATTAAGGAGCATTAACACTAAATGCAGCAATCAGCAACAATGCACATGACCAGCCAAATACTTCCGACAGTAGAAAGCAGCATATATATATAATGCTGCTTGTCATTTTACTTTTTTGGTCTTGGCTTTTGTGGAATTTTGCTTTTTTGGATAGAATGCCTCTTAATTTATTTTACAATATGACTCTTATCTGTTTGTCTTTCTCTGGGGCAAAGGGTTGGACTGACTGGGATTTCTGATGTTACTGTTGTTCAATCACTGTTATCAATGTCTATAATGAAGGTTAATCTGACGACTGCATGTCTTTAGATTGACAGAGAAATAACTAGGGCTATTGAAGTTATTGTTTGGACAAGTTTTGGGATGTTTGGATTTCTTGAATGAATTGCTATGTTGCATTTAGCTCAGACTAGTCTGAGAAGTGAATATATGTGTGTGGAAATATGCACATGCTTTCAAAGGCTTTCCTTCAATTTTCGTTTTTGCCCACCAGATAGTTATAAGCCTGTCTCCTTGATTTTTAGGCCACCAATGTGGAAGATATATTTATCTTCTCCTTTAGGCATTACTTGATTGTTTGTTTCAGCTATGCTGCATGTCAAGTTTAAGATGCAGGGAGGCTAATTGGTTATTTATAATTTATTGTTTCCAGTTCCAAGTCACAATGTTATGGAAACGTATATATAGTGTGTTAGTTGTTTTATACTTTTATATGAAAAACAAATGGGGTAGGTATTGCAAGCAGATCTGGTTCAAGAAGAGCTTGTGTTGAACTGTTGATAGAAGACTCGTACAAATGCAGTGCTTTTGTAATATGTGCTTCTGCTTATTTAGTTTTTTTTACCGCATTTTCATCGGTTTCTTTGATTTCTGAGCTGAATTGACAGAGAGTAGGGGTTGATTGGTTCGATTAGGTTTTGAGTGTCCACTATTTGATTCGAAATTTTGGTTCTTCTGAGAAATTTGTATTTGATTGATTGCAGATAGAGGTTCTGGGCGGTTGGTTGGGCTGATTGGGGAAAACGGTGGAGCTGCAGACGCTAAAAATCTACGGGTGAAGGTAATTTCTAGGCCGTTTAATATGATGGTGTTTTCTGTTTGCCTTCTGTTCTCATATATTTGAGATGAAAAAAATGGGCTTCTCAATGTCAAATTGGCAGCTATACATAATCTTTCTAACAAGTACCACGAAGATTTCAATTTCCCCAATTTGAAACTCACATTTAATAATAGCCAAGGTTTTTACTTCAGCATTCCACATAAGAGCATTCAGGGGAAGCAATGAACTGGCTCTAGAAGTAGTAAACATCTTACAACCAAAAAGAGAAAAGGCAGTAACGTTTCTTTTTAGTTATCTCTGATTTTATTATCACTTTTATAATAATTTACAGTGTAGAGACGAAGAAGGGATCGGATGTTCTCGGTATATTGGGTCTGTCAGTAGATTTGAAAGGTGAGTTCTTCTTCTTATTTATATTATTATTATTTTTTTTACTAATTTTTTTTTTCAACTCAATTCGTTTATTCAAGGCTTCAAACTCCTAAATCTGATTCTCAAAGTCTTGATCTTTTGTTGCTTTTGGTTTACTTACAGCAGCATGTGTACTCAATTGGTCAACAATTTAGGTTTGCTATAATCTCAAGCTAAGGCATCCCACGCTAGATATGCCCATTATCAACTATGATTTGGCGGTACTTATGTTGAGAATATATACATCCCACATGGGAAAAATGGGACCTTGCCTATGAGTTTATAAGGGTTTGAGCCACTCCATCCATTTCCAATTGGTTTTGGATGTGAACCCCAGATTACTTTATCATGGTATCAGAGCGGGTTACCTACGTGTGCATGCCTAACGGCCACACGGGCTCCACGTCACCTAAAAATTGTCCACGTGTATGGCTTGAAAATTCGCCACATGTGCGGGGGCGTGTTGAGAATATATACATCCCACATGGGAAAAATTGGACCTTGCCTATGAGTTTATAAGGGTTTGAGCCACTCCATCCATTGCCAATTGGTTTTGGATGTGAACCCCATATTACTTTATCAACTTATCCAACCGATGCTCACGATGGGAATTAGTATAGCAGCTGACTGGATGGTCACAGTTTTGCTTATTGTTCTTTTTATAGGTAATGGTCATCTTAATTTGTACTTGCTAGGCTTTATTTTAATCCTGAATCACCAAACTACTTATAATGGTCATTTGCAGGCACATCAACAAAAGCATTCTTCAGGGGTGTTGATACATGGAAAAAGGAAACTGTCATGAAAAGGGTAACTCCATCTATAAACTGAAGCTGCCATGCTAATGACATCATAACTAATTCCTTTTCATTGATTTTAGAAGAGACCCCATTTTGTTTATAGTTTAAGATCATTCAAGGATTTTAGCATGTGAAAGTCAGCTTAGTACTTCAGATTTGATTATGTCCACATCCTAAAATCACATCAGGTTTGGGATGGATTGAAATTATGGGGAGAATCCATTGAAATTATAAGATTTCCAGAGCTTCATGTGGTCTAACTGCTCCTAAAAATACATGCATATGTTCACATTACTAAATGTATCTCTAACATCATTTTTCCTGAATTGTAGGAAGCCGCGAAGCGACTGGAGTCAAATGGTGAGTTGATCCAATGTTTGTCAACCATTGTACTTGCAAATACAAAACATGCCACTCCTATACTACTACATTAAATTTTGTTTGGAATATACTAAAGTGTTGGTAATTGTACTGCCTGGTCTGAAATCAATTGATAATAGTCCTACTGTTTTTTCTATGGTTGACTTTCTTTGATTTAATTCTTTTCTCCATTTCTTTTTTTTGTATTTTCTTCTCTAAGGTAATTTCTTTAGAAATTGGAGAACTGGGAAAGAAAGAAACAGAGAGCTGGTATGTTTATCATTTTGTTGTTTGTTTGAAATCTTTCCAGCTTCATACTAGGGCTGCACTCAGACAATTCACTTTGAAAGATAGTCAGATGTCTGTTTTTGCTTATGCTTATATGATCATTTACAATATATATTATGCTTTAGGTTGGGATTCTCTTGAGGTCAATTAGTTCAAGCATCTAAGGTTCATTTAACCTTTTGCAACATCTGAGGTATATCTGTAGCATTTCTAGGTGTAGAAATGGATCCGTGGCATTCAATATGTTCACTATTTAGTGAGTGAATGTTTGACTCTTGGTTCTTGGCTTCTAAAGAGTGTTTGGTTATTCCTATGAAGATTACGAGGGAAGGAAGGGAACAGAGGAATTGAAGACCAAAAAGGAGTATAAACTAATAATGTAAACTTGCTCCCTTCATTACTTATTTTTTAAAAAGATTGTTGGCTTACAATTTTTTATTTTTTATTTTTTATTTTTTTACATCTAAGATTACACTGTAATTTGCTTTTCAAATATTTTTTTTAGGTTGCAGATAGTTCTTTTTGCAGATTGAAGATTGTAAGTCTTTTTTTTTCAACTATTCCAACATGCCTGCCATCTCTTTTCATATGTGTATCTCCAACTATACTATTTTTTTTTATTACATTCCTTCTTTGTTGTAGTATGGCATATGCTCTTCTGTGTTTACTTATGCAATCTGTGTTTTTTATGTGTATCACAATTTTAGCTGCATATGAGGTGAAACCAGGAACATACTATTTCTGTCGGACTTATAGAATGCAAAAAAGATGAGTATAATGATTGGAAAGAGACATTGGTGCACAATTGCATCTTTAGAGACTGATGACGAAACAGGTGTGTTGTTGCATACTTGCATTACAAGTTTACTCTGATGGGTCTTTTCTACCATGTTGTTCAACATGGGTGGTGAATGCATATTCAGCCATTCCATTTGGTTTTGTACATTGGCTGACTTTAATCATACGATTGAAAATGCATTTCCCATGACGAACAACATATTAAAAAAAGTTCAAAAACTCACTGTATCGATAATTTTTTTTTCTTGTTTTGCTGGTGAAGAAAACAAGACAGAAAACTTGGTGGAAGATTTTTCTGATATTACTTCATTAAACAAAACTGATTACAAGAATACACAATTATACAAGAAGGAAAAACAAGCAACCGTACTTTTTGACTCAACTAAGCCCATAACTATGTTTAACAACTCTGTCTTAACAACTACGGTAAGGAATGAACAGTGCAAGATAATGTACAAATCAGTAAATCAGTAAACTAAGCCATGCTGCAGCCATACTGTTACTGCCAATACTCCCCCTCAAGCTGGATCAAGAGGATTCATTGATCCAAGATTGCCCAAAATTCTGAGAAATGGAGCAGTAGGAAGGGATTTGGTGAAAATGTCAGCCAACTGATCATGGCTTCGGGTGAAGTAAGTATCAATGATCTTGGATTGAACTTGAGCTTGAATGTAGTGGCAGTCAACTTCTATGTGTTTGGTTCTTTCATGAAACACTGGATTAGAAGCAATACGCATTGCAGCTTGATTATCACAAAAAAGGGACATTGGTTGACTGCTAGGAAACCCCAAATCAGATAGGAGACCTTTTAACCAAATGAGCTCACAAGCAGTGGAAGCCATAGCTCTATATTCAGCCTCTGCACTCGAGCGAGCAACAACTGTATGCTTCTTGCTTTTTCAAGTAACTAAGTTACAACCAACAAATGTGCAGAAACCGGTAGTTGATTTACGATCAAGAGAATTCCCTGCCCAATCAGCATCTGTGTAACCCATGATTTGAGTGTTACCATTGTTTTTAAACAAAACACCTCTTCCATTAGAGCCTTTGAGATAACGAAGAATTCGTTTAACAATGTGAAGATGAGCCAAAGTGGGAGAATGCATGAACTAACTGACAATGCTTACTGCATAAGCGATATCGGGGCGAGTAATGGTAAGATAAATAAGCTTACCTACCAGCCTTTGATAATAGCTCACATTCAGGAGAGGCTCACCTTGTACATCGAATTGGAGCTTGCTGTCGAGAGGAGTGCAAGCTGGTTTGCAGTCCTGCAGATTAGTATCTTGTAAAAGATCAAGAACATATTTTCTTTGGTTTTGAAAAAGACCTTTATGAGAAGTTGCCACTTCCATACCAAGAAAATATTTGAGAATGCCCAAGACTTTCAAAGCAAACCTATTTCGAAAAGATCGCTTGAGAGTATTAATCTCTTCAACATTGTCACCTGTCACAATTAAATCATCAACATAGATGAGCACCACAAGCTTACTAGTTGAACCAATTCGAACAAACAAAGAAGAATCTGCATTGCTTCTTTGAAAACCAACTTCCTCAAGTACTGAACTGAGTTTGGCATACCAAGCACAAGGAGATTGCTTTAAGCCATAAATAGACTTGTGAAGTTTGCAAACTATCTCAGGATCATGAGATTGAGGATGACCAGGAGGTAACTTCATGTGAAGCTCTTCTTCAAGGTCACCATGTAAAAAAGCATTTTTCACATCCATTTGATATAGAGGCCAAGCTTGATTGACTGCAACTGATAACAGAACCCTTACTGTACTCATCTTAGCAACAGGCGCAAAGGTCTCCTTGTAGTCTACTCCATATGTTTGAGTAAAACCACGAGCTACCAAACGAGCCTTATGGCTCTCCACAGAACTATCCGAATGGAGTTTCATTTTGTAAACCGAACGACTGCCTACAACCTTCTTCCCCTTAGGAATTCGAACAATACTCCATGTATTATTGTCATGAAGTGCTTGAAGTTCATCTGCCATAGCTTGCTTCCATACATCAAGCTGATTAGCTTCCTCAAAACTTTGAGGTTCATGAGTACAATCAAGTGCACTTAGAAAAGAAGAATGAGCAGGGGAAAAATTCTTATAAGTTATAAAGTGTGTCATTGGATACCTTGTAGTGTAGGTTTTATAGTCATTGAGTTTTGATGGAGGACCTCGTTGCCGTCGAGGATTTCTACGAAGAACAACTGTAGGTGGAGATACCAAAGGGTTTCTACGAAGAATAACTGCAGGTGGAGAGGCAGGCTCAACAACAGCTTGCATATCAACATCTAAATCAGAGATCACAGCTGGAACTTCTTGAACTAGACTATCAGGATTGATAGATGAGTTGTAATCCTCATCAACAGAAAGATTAGGATTGACATCAGGATTGACAGGCAAGTTGCACTCCTCATCAACAGGAAGATTAGGACTTGGAAATGGATCAAATAGGAACTCTCCCTGATCAGTATCACATAGTTTCTTAATGAAATAGGGAGTTACTTCATCAAACCTCACGTCCCTGGAAAGAATAAGCTTCTTAATAGCATAATTATAGCATTTATACCCATTTTGAGTGGATGAGTATCCTAGAAAAACACACTTATTGGCTCTAGGATCAAGTTTATCACGTTGATGAGCTTGAATATGAACAAAGCATGTGCAACCAAAGACCTTTAAGTGAGATAGATCAATCTTTCTCCCTTTTAACACTTCAAGAGGAGATTTGAAACCAAGCACTCTACTCGGCAGTCTATTGATGAGATATGTGGCAGTGAGAACACCTTGAGACCAAAATTTTTTTGGAACATTCATTTGAAATATAAGAGCTATGGTCTTCTCAAGAAGGTCTCGATTCTTTCTTTCAGCAATCCCATTCTGTTGAGGAGTACCAACACAGCTTGTTTGGTGCACAATGCCTTGTGTGCTCAAGTATTGTGACATGTTCTTGGACATATACTCAGAACCATTATCGGATTGTAAGATATGAATGGATGATGAAAATTGAGTGGTGACAAGTTTATGAAAATCCTTAAAAACATCCACTACTTCACTTTTTTGTTTCAAAAGATACAACCAAGTAATCCTCATAAAATCATCTACAAAGGTTACAAAATACTTAAATCCATCATAGGACTCAAGAACTGGACCCCAAATGTCTGAATGCACGATTTCAAAAGGATTACTAGCCCTAGACAAGGAAGAAGTAAATGGCAATCTAGAGGATTTTTCTAGATGGCAGACTTCACATTGATTAGTTGCCTTGCACATATTTGGAAACAAAAAAGACAACACTTTCTCAGAGGGATGAGCCAAACGTTGATGCCACAGGTGATGATCTTGTGCTAAACTTGAATTAGCTTGAAAAGCTTTGGAGACAAAAGAATTTTTTGACAGATAATAAAGTCCATTCAAGAAGAAACCTTCACCAATCTTCTTCTTGGTGATGAGATCCTGAAATATAACATTGTAAGGAGAAAAAATGACAAGACATTTTAAGGTATGTATAATTCTTCCGACTGATAAAAGTTGGAAAGGAAAGGAAGGAACATAAAGCACAGTTGACTCAATGAAACTAGAAAGTAGTTTTAGTTTTCCCTTTCCCAAAACAGAAACTCCTTTGCCATTTTCTACTGAAACTTTAGAAGGAATGGACAATTTTTCAAAATCATGCAAATTTTCAAGCTTATTTGTCATGTGATCCGTAGCTCCTGAGTCTATAATCCAGTAATCATCCATAGCACAAACATTGAGAGCAGTTGAGAAGGATTTAGAATACCTGAAGCTTCTTCAAAAGGAACACAGCCAGTTTCAGCAAGAAAACCAGCAAACTTCCCAAGGAGTGCAGTGTGACCTTCAATCCCAGCCATGGCTGTTTCTTCACTTCCACCATGCATCTGTTTCTTACTGAGATAGGCTGCAAATTCATTTATTAGAGCAGTGGGATTGGAGGAGAAGTTCAGCATGCCCTCAGAAGGAGTAGAAGAAGCTGCTGCAAGGTTTGCTTTTGAAGAATTTGCAAGAGGTTCATCATCTTTAGAACCAGATTTCCCAGCCATCTTAAGCTGGTGAACTCAGGAACTATACAAGAAAGAAAGAAAGAAACAGACTCAGGCCTTGAATGCCTGCTCTGATACCATGAAGAAAACTGTAATGCCCCGTACCTTAAAATTTTTCCTAGTTACATCTTTACCGTTATTGACCGAGAAGTTGACTTTTTCCTTGTCCGTTGAGTTAAGAAAATTCTTTGAGAATGTTGTAGTATACGGAAAACCGAGTTCGTGGACATGTCGTTTGTCTAAATTGGAGTTTTTTTTGGAAAGTTAGGACAAAAATGGAACGTTACTATTTATAGATGTTGTTTTAAAGAATTTATATTTTAGGATAGACGAGAGAGAAGTCAAAGCAGCCAAGAAGGGTCAGACCCGACCTCCCCCTCCTCTTTTCTTCTCCTTTGCACCGTTTCTGATTTTCCGGCGATTTCGCCGCCGTCCGGCCACCACAGGATGAATCGTTTGGCTTGGCATGATCCTCTCCTCCTTCTCTACCTAGTCATGTAAGTTTTTCACCTTGGGTAACTTTCGTTTTTGAGATTTGAAGAGGAAATTTTCAGAAATGGGAAAATCGGATTTTTCTTTGATTCCCGATTTCCGGCCGGATTCTTTTAGGGTTTTGGTTGCTGATGAGGTGCTGAACGTGTTCTTAACCTTGTTGCAGCTTGTTTTGATCGGTGGAGGAAGATTTGAAGGTGTTTGAGAGTGTGAACAGTAACGTGAACAATACTGTCGAGTTCTTGGTTTTTGTTTGATTTTGCCGGCCATTTCTATTTGATTTTGGTTGCTGTTGCAGGTATAGAATTGTTGGGTGTGTTGTGGAGATGAATTTGAGCTAAATAGGTTGACCGGAATTGGATGTAATCTTTGAGTTTTGTGTTAGACTTGAGATTGTTGGGTATTGAGATTTCTTTGGAATTTGATGTTGATTATGGTTGTTTGATTATTATGGTTTATAAATGTTATGGGTTTAATCTCTTGGTGAAAGGCTCTTGTTGAATTATTTTGTAGGGAAATTAGAGAGGAGATTGTGATTTGAAAAGGAAAAATTAAGAGAGAATTTGGAGAGTTGGGAAGAGAATTATTTTATAATTTGGTGGTTAGTTTTGGTTAAGAGATTGAAATTAAGTTGGTTAAGTTATCGAAACGATCCTTGTAAAGATTAGAGTTTTAAGGGCATTGAAATTGTAAGAAATTTCCGGAAATTCGAGAGTTGAATCCTAATTGAAGAATTGGTTGTTAGAGGAAAATCTTTTGAGTAATGAGTATTAATTTCCGAAGGATTAAGCCTTGACACTTAGATTAATTTCTTATCGAGGTTAATTTTATCCTGTCCTTTTTCTATAGGACGTACTGATCCCTCGAGCGAGGAGGACACGAGCAGGCAGCAGGATTAGCTACGAGACTCACTAGTGAGTGGACTTTTATTTTATGTACATAATGCATGCAGCATGGTATTTAGTTTTTATTGGAATTTCATTTGAGTAAATGTGGTATCATGAAAGAAATGGATTTAAAGAAAAGAGTTGGCAATGAGGCTATATTTAGAGCATGCGTATATTACCTAGTTGGCAGTCCCTTCTAGGTAATAGTCTGGTTGGCAGTCCCTTCCAGACTACATCTCGGTTGGCAGTCCCTTCCGATGCATCACCTGGTTGGCAGTCCCTTCCAGATGACATGAGGTAGTTAGTTGGCAGTCCATTCTAACTACCTGTGGCTAGTTGGCAGTCCCTTCTACCCACCGCCTCCTATTCCGGTTGGCAGTCCCTTACGATGCATTATCTGGGTGGCAGTCCCTCCCAAATGGCATGAGATGACTAGACAGCAGTCCTGTTTGATCATCAAATGAGTTTTCTTGAAAATGATTGAGTTGGAAATATTGTGGAAACTAACTGCATGTCGGTTTTGTTAACAAGAGAAATGGGGAAGCATTCAATTAATTATTTCATAACTTATTTTAGTTTTGTCCACTCACTCTAACGGATTTTAAATGTTTTCCCCTGGGCCCTTCGTCTTTCAAATGCCCAGATTTCAGATTTGCCGAGATCGCATCCGGGAACTTGAGGCATAGGAAATCAGCGCTTCCGTTTTGTCCGTATGATATTACTTAACCTACCTTGTATGATATCGGTTTAATTACATAGAATTGCTCTGATAACCCTTTTATTTTGGTGTACGTTGGTGTTGTTTTGTTGTGTTGTTGGAATGATATTGGAATTTTACTTTTGGATTGTATGGAATGTAAATATTGGGATGTGTATTTGAGTAGGAACTTATTATTAATCATGTCCAGATTTTGTGAAACTTTTGGGTAGCCTGTTTTAGGGGAGGTTTTGCCCATTTTTCTGTAGGATTTCACTTAAAGTGGGCCTCACAGGCTTGTACCTGGGTTTCGGGGTGCAACTTGGGTCGGGTCCTGTCAAAAACAAGACAGAAAACTTTGTGGAAGATTTTTCTGATATTACTTCATTAAACAAAACTGATTACAAGAATACACATTTATACAAGAAGGAAAAACAAGCAACCGTACTTTTTGACTCAACTAAGCCCATAACTATGTTTAACAACTCTGTCTTAACAACTACGATAAGGAATGAACAGTGGAAGATAATGTACAAATCAGTAAATCAGTAAGCTAAGTCAAATCAGTAAACTAAGCCATGCTGCAGCCATAATGCTACTGCCAATAGCTGGAGTGTCGATATTTATTTTGACCGGTATTTGTATGTCTATAGAAAAAGAAGAAATCCAGCAGAGGGAGCTTGACGAATTGCTTGAAGCAAGAGCAGAAGCAGAAGCAAATAAGGCTAGCAATAACTACTGCAATGGCATAGGTTGCGAGGTTGTCATAATTGTGAGTATTGTTTTCTTTCTTTTTCCTTTTATACTATATCACTCCTCTTTTACTTTGTAAAACACCCAAGATACATACCACGAGTTCTTTTTATACTATATCACTCCTCTTTTACTTTGTAAAACACCCAAGATATATACCACAAGATCACAAGATGGAAAGTGTTTGTGATTGGTCCAAGTACCAATCTTTTATGTGTTATGCAGTCTCTTAATCAAGACTCATCAAGCGAGAAAGATGAATTTTCGAGTTGTTCAAGAAACAAGAGATCTATTTTTTCGATATAGACCTTATTACTTAAATCCAATTGTTATGTTCTTTCTTTCTTCTGAAAAATTTAATCGTCAATGTACTTTAAATTCTTGCTGTGTACCATAACTATATCAGACTCTTCTCAAATTAATGATAAGTTCTTAATGTGTTCACAAAGTTTAGAGACTCGGATATGTTACTGATATATTTCTATAGAGTTTGATAAGTTTTCTTGGATTTCTATTTATTACCAGCTGAGTATTCTTTCTTTTCAGCTGCAATCATAGTACTGTCACTACTGTGTTCATATTTGATCACTGAGAGCCTCTAACTCTTCTATCTGTTGTATATTTTTAGCAGTACTTTTTCTGCTATCACATCAGTGGAATTCAATATAAACCACCCATTTGAGATTAGTGCAGAAATCAAAGTTCCGCAAGTAGATCACTCTTCAAAAAGTCCATATATATATATTAGTCTATTTTCCTTAACCTATGTATAAGTTCTTAGTTCTTTTATAACATATTCAGCACCTGATTGCTCTCCCTTTTTTTGCTTTCTCTAATAAGTATTTACTTGCATTATTATTCATTATTGACGGGTGAAACCCACAATGCTAATCGTCTGAATACGAGGTATCTAGCCTTTACTGACTGACCTACAACTCAAAGTGCGTGTCTCCAGGGTGTGGAGAGTGAAGAAACACAAACCTACTCCTAGAAAAGATGGTCTTCAGTCTGTCTTAGTTAGTGAGAAGGTAATAGCTGCCATTCCCTTCGCAATCTAATTATAGCAACAACTCATTATCGTACTTAAACAATTACCATTATTGGGCCCAATTCTGAGTTTTATTGAAGCTTTTTGTGTAGGTGAGAGATGAGTTTCTATGGAAAGCTTGCAAAGAGGGCAGTGGAGACTGATATGCCGGTCATGGTTCAGGTATTGAGGTCAAAACTCCCACTGGGTTTTTGTTAAAGTTTCTGAATTTATTCTATTTTGAGGTTCAATTGTGGTATGAGTTTTAATAAGTTTGCCGAGAATAATGATTCAATCATAGTCTTATGATTCTGCATATGCCATGTATAAGTCAGATGGTAACCCATGATCAAGAATAAAAAAAATAAAAAAATAATTAAAAAAGAGAAGGTTAGGTTATGTCATGCTTCGGGGATATGGTGTATGGGACAATGTGGTGGAGGTGTTTTGTTCTTATTACAACAAATGGTACAACAAAGATCAGGCAACTAAAAATCGGCATTATCGTTTCTTGGTTAATGTCTTTAAGAAAAAGGATGGAACTTTTTATTTGTAATTCAAATCAGTTGCTAACATATTACATTGTACAATCTTAATCTGCAGTTGGGTTATGGAATGGGAGGTCGAAGACGATCAAGATCAGATTGGAGGTACAGGCCATCACTACAACAATGATAGTCATTTCCAAGGGTGGAGTTTGGTCGGAAAATTCACTTTCCCCGTCGGAAAAAGCTATTTCCTACAGCTAGGTGCCGTCGGTGGTCCTCAGAAAAAAAATATCATCGGAAATAGTCTTTTTCCGACCAACCCTCGGAAAAAGATATATTTCTGACAGCCAGACGTGGTCGTAAATAAATTTTCGGTGGTAGGAAATTCTCACTCCTCAACGACGACAAATAGTATTTCCGACAAAAGATGTTTGTTGGAAATAATTTGTTGCTTGTAGGAAAAAATTGGTTGCTAGCCAATCCATTTTTTTCCAAGGACTTATTTCCGATGAATAGTAGTGCTCGGAAAAAACTATTTCAGCAAATTTCTTTTCCTCCCATTCAATTTAACTGTCAACCTGATTGTAAGAGTTAGATGAATGAAGATGATTTTTTTATTAAACATACAAGGAGACAATTAAATGTTCATAAAAAAAA